>MU223207.1:1925210-1956703 GCA_018584345.1 Thuja plicata | reverse complement strand
TGCAGAAATGGACAAAGTAAATGCATAAATTCACCTTGCTTGAAAAAGTCCTTGTGGCGGATTCAAATCCTTGAATCCACAAGTATGCCTCAAAATATGGAATGTAGAAAGGTAGGATGTCTTCAATCTCTTGCTTTGTAGATCTCCAACACCAAGTCTTGAATGGGTTCTTGAATTTGGAATAGGCTTGGAAGAAGGTGGATGAAGAGATCACCAAAAGGGGCCTATGTAGCTTAAATCCTTCAATGGCCTCCAATGGATCTCCTTATGAAAATGGATACTTGAATGGATGAATGCTTGCTTTGAAATCTTTCTCCTTAGCTTGCTTGAATCAGCCTTGAAAATAGTTTGCTTGATGATAGTTATCGTTCGTAATGCTTCTTAGAGAAAATGAGAGGAGAAGGCTCCCTTTTATATGAAATTAGGGCACAATCTTCTAAGGAGGCCTACATAGGAGGATTAAATTCCCATTAAAGCCTTTACCCCTAGGAGAGGACCTATATTAAATATAATTTAGGAATCAACGCTTCGGAACCCGAAACAGCCGACCCGGAAGCGGGAAATACTTTTTGCAAAGGCTAACCTCCAAAAACTGTGAGACCCCGGGATCTAAACCATGGGTCAAGGTCGAGGTCAACCCTGACCTAGGTCAGGGTCAAGGTCGACATAGACCCAAAAGGTCGACCCTGACCCTAAAGCCCAGAATCACCAGTCTACAGTTCAGAATGCAGAAATCAGGCTAAACAAGAGTGGAAAGAGGGACAGAACAGGGGGGAAGCCATGTCAAGATCAGGAACCCATTCAAGGCGCTTGTCATGACCCCAAACCACTTACTCGAAAGGCTAAACACGTCTACAATGGAAGTGCTTCCATTTTCCGACTATACAATATCATGTAGAACTACATCATGCATCTCATCAAAATCTCAAAATGTCCAATATATAATGATATCATAAGAAGGAATACATCAAATTTGAATATACCAAGTGTGAGAATATCATCATAATCTAAAGTACATCATCAAAATGGGTATTGAGTACATCACAAAGGTACATTAAAATATACATCTGCCAAAACTGATCAGTAAGGGGCAACACTTATCTCTAACCACTCCTTGTACCTATACCTATATCTATATCTAAAGGAGGAACCTGAGTCAAAACCAATGGGTGAGTAGGATCACTGCCAAATCGAGCCATTAATGCAACCAACACTGAACTGACCTGAGCCAACTCACCCCACATAGCTGTCATACCTGCCTATAAAGCTTGTATCTCCTGGCTAGGAGGAACATAAGGAACTGATGGATTAGCAACTGCGATTGAAACCTCTGGAACATCCGGCATATCGGAAACAACTGAACCATCATGCCTACATGATCGCTGACCTCTATGCCTCCAACCCTATGATAAATTATGATCAATTGTCTGCCTATGAGGAACCTATATGTCAACCTGTCTCTCAGGAATAGTTACTCCTCTACCCCCCATCCTAACTCGGCCACTACCAACCCCACTGTCAGATGGTCCAGCACTATAATCATCCTCTGATCCAGTGAGTCTCATGCCACCTCTTCCATGAACAACACTAGGAATAGAACTACTACTGGCATCATGAGATACTTTACCTATTGATACTCCGCCAACTGATCCTACTCGATGATGCTCGAACAACTCTTCCACCTCGAGGACTAACAGTTCTACCTCCTCAAACCTAGACCTGACTTTGTCTACAGTTTCCTCCTTGGTCATCATCCTGCTCATCATCATCATCATCATCTGAATATGGATCATCGATAACACAAACCAGATCTATAGGATCTATAAAATGAGGAAAATCATGATGACTATACCACTCAATATACTGAGAAGTAACTCATGCATCCTCAATACCCTCTCGATAATCTCACTCCATCGTTCGAAGGCCTAGAACCTCAAGTCTCACAACTTATAATCAACACTAGGCCCCCACAATGATCTTTATGCCTGTACTCGAGCATAATGAGCTAAACCTTGAGGTAAACTCTTAGTGCAGCGAAATTGTCTCACAACTCTCAGAAAGAAAAATCTCTAAATAATAAAGACAGTATGATCAATAAACCATCGAACTGTGAAGAAATATGGCATCGCATCATCATCCTCAGGCCACCTTGCAACCAAGATATGGCCTCCAACATACCTCATCTAGGTCATCCAACATCCTCCTCCAATACTCTAGCTTACCCAACCGAGGCTTAACAATAACTCCCTAGTAAGAAAAAACATAGGGATAACCTTGAGGACAGATCCTATCTACCACAGGCCTCACCACTAGAAGCTACTCCCAAGCCCACAACTGCAATAAACTACTCATGCAGATAATGTAGCATTGTGAAGATAAACAACGTGATGTAAATCATGATACATATAAGCAAGCAAGCAAGATCCCCATGCAAATCTTCAAGGCTGAGAAATCATATCCTCCAGAATCCTAGCCCAACCAACTGTGAATCCCTGAGCAGGTCTATCTGGCATAAGGAATCCCGCTATCAAGGTTGCAAGCACGGAAGGAAGAGGGGAATATAACTGATGCATCCTCCACCATGGAATAGTCTCATCACCAATGACATCATCACCAAATACTCGCCTACATGCAGCTCCATCATATATAGAGTTGTAATAAGCAAGCTCACCCATAATGGGGATCCGTAGTAATATGTATACATCCTCTGGTGTAATCATCATCTCGCCCATTGGTAAGTTGAAGGTGTTATGGTCAGAGTGCCATCGCTCTGCTAAAGCAGTCAATAAACCTCGATTCACTTGAAATTGAAGCATCTTTAGAAGGTATCCTAATCCACATAACTTGATGAGACGCTTTTCCTAAGATGACAAGTCTGGAATGATATCTAAGGGCCAAGGATAGATACCTCATACCATCAACTTCCCAAAGGGAACTTGGTTTCATCAATCAATCAATCAATCAAAGGCATCAAGTTGATCATCTAAAGTCAGTCAACCTAATCAATCCAATCATCAACAATCCTATATATTGCTCTTCTTGAGCACATCAACTTATTTTTTTTCTCTAGATCTTGAGAATAAAATATCAAATCAACCTAATCAATCATCCTAATCAACTTAGTTTTACTAACATCATTACACATCAACATGAAGTTTGAGATTGACATCATTCAATTTTGTATCAAATCAGCATCATACAAAGGGATTTTGACATCAAACCATGCAAATGGGATTGAGATTATTTCAACAGAGGAAAAAATTTGTATATTTTGGGTTTTATTACCTAATTAATAGGTAGAGTAACTCAAACTTTCTTTGGAGGTTCCTAAACATTCATAAATCTTCCTAAACCATGCAAAAATGTTATTTTAGCATTCATAGGCATCATTTCACCTTGCAACATTAACTAGACATGCATAGGTGCTATTACACATCATGGAAGCGCTCTCAAATCTTGCAAATGCCCATTCAAGGGTATAGGCGTTAAAACACCTTGTATAGGCACCAAAATGCTTTGAAAATGTTAAAAAATAAAACTAAATCATAGTATAAGCACCAAAAGACATCGTGGAAGTGCTCTAATATCTAGCATAGGTGTTGGAACATATTGCAAAACTCTAAAAAATAGAGAAAAACATGGAAATCAAGAAAAAAAACATGGAAATTGAAAGGAAAGATCAGAGATTGGGAACATATCGGATTGACATATGCTCTCAGACACTGTTAACACCACTCATGCTCGAATCTATGTTCTCTAATCGACACCACCATTTTTTGAATTAGAGGAAAAATCCAAGTTTTTGCAAAGAGAAGAGGTGAAAATGAAAAGAAAGAAATAGTTTTTACCCTCTTAAACTCACTTTTCAACTTTTGGAGGGAAAAGCTTTGCATTTTGGTGGGATTTAAATCAAAAGAGAGCGAATTAATTCAACATTTTAACTTGAGTGTTTGGGGGAAGTCAATGTTTATTAGGAAATCAATCAAAATCATGATTTTTTAAACATGTTGGAAATTGATTAATTTTTTTGAAAATCTTAAAAGTCAATTTAAAATTTATTTCGATTAATTTCCTAAGGGGCATACGATCATCGGAATGTGGAGTCAATATTATTTTTGAAAAGAGATATTGGAGGGAGAAATTTGCAAAATCATCATCGAGCATCAAACAAAGTCATTCAAAAGGGGTTTTAAATCTTAAAATTTGATTGAAAATCAGGGAATCACATCGAAGTTTTATCATCAGTATCAAATCAGATTTAATCAAATCAAGATCATCAAATCGACATTAATCAATGGATCCAATATCAAAATTTAAGTCAGACATCAATGATTCTTTGAACCAACGCGCTTCACACATTGATTCAAAAAGGGGCATTTGTATACACCCTAAATTGGTCAAAGAAAATTCACACTAAAATCAAGCAAGGCAAATCAAGCAATTGAAGATCAAATAATTAATTAATTGAAACTAAAGCTATTGGATTAATTAAATAAAAAAGATCAATAATTGTGAAATTAATTTTAATTAATTAATTGTATAGTTTAAATCAAGTTTAATCCAACCCATTCAAGGGGAGACATGGCTAAATTAAATCAATTGTTAAATTCATTTATTCTCACCCACCACAAAAGGACAAAATCCCAATCAACCAATGAGGGGAGAGCATTTGAATCACTTGGATTACTTAAGAGGTTTTTCAATCTCCACCATCCAAATCGCATTTTCTATCTTGACCATCCATCTTTGTCTCTTTGTCCCAATATTTGAAACCACCAACTCACTCATTTTTTTAAACATGAGTTGAATTAACCCTCCTCTAACTCATGCTCGCAATTTTAGGAATTCTATAAATAAGAGGCACTTCTAAGATAAAATCATCCATTATCATTCACTCTCATTTGTATCAATACTATCGTTGATTTTGCATCCATGCTTAGAGTAATTTGAGTTTATTTTAGCATTGTTCTTGAAAATTTAGCTTCAATTGCATCATAATTCGTCATATTTTAGCATAATTGCACATCATGTAGCTTAATTTGCACTCTCATTTTAGAGGTTGTCACTTTAGGAATGCTTTGTAGATCTGAGAGCATTCATATTGTCCTTCTAATTAGAGAACCATAGGATGTTTATCAGTTTCTTCAATTCAAAGTTATATTAGCTTCATCTTTCATGTTTTTGAGTTCATCTTGGTAGAGAGGAGGGGCACCACCACAAATGTCATGTGGTGGTGACTATCTTGAAGGTATAGAGAACCTTGGCTAGCTTCTCAAATTATATCTATATTTATGATACACAAAACCATGACCTAAGAAAGAGGTTTGTGAGGTGGATTGTAGACACCTTCTTGTCTCAAGAAGTATTTAGAGCTTGGAGACAATTACCCTCCACCAACGTCATATTTATTTGAACATGAATCTATTGCATATAATAAGCCTAAAGGATGCATGTATTTTATTAGACATAATAAGATATTAATCTATTAATTTATTGTTGAATATAATGTTATTTCCATTTTTATGTGGTTAAAAAAGAATCCCAACAAAAAAAAATCCATTTTTTTATCATGTAGGAAGTCTATGCATGAAAATTTATTTAATGAAAATGTTTTTAACAATAAAATCAAACATAAAAGGCCTAAAAAAGACACTCACAGTTAGGTAGAAGTAGATCAAACAAACATATAATTTAATAAAATGAAACTATGTCAAACCTCTCATTGCAAAAAATTTCCCAAGATGTTCAAGTAGGGTGTGTGTTCATGAAATTTTGATAATATGTAACAACACTCATGATCAAATAATAAGTTATGTTAAAAATGGATAAGTATAGATTATATAGATTGTGAGTGCATTTGAATGGAAGGTCAAGATTTCAATTTGAGGATCAAAGGTGGGGGATGGTTGATACATATCACCTCATGAAATAGCTCCAAGTGGCACCATGAGGTGAGATGTGAAGAATATGATACCTTCAAGTATAAAGCAAGGTCTTTCCATAAATGAAACCCTTGTCCTGACACTCTAAAGGCATTGGTTTGGGAGAGAATAAAGGAATGTTAAGTTCCTTAGGTACCACGTACCTTTTGAGGTACATTTGGAAGGAAGATCCATACGAGGGTCCCTTACAAAAGGGTAAATATTTATTAAAATGAGTACTAGGTAGGTGAACAAACAAAGGGATGATTTGACATCTCCCTTAATAATAGATTATGGATGTTCCTAGAATTAAGGGTGCATTAGAATTAGATTAAAAAATGTGATTAGAGGTAAGAGGGGGATTTGGAGGATGTGAGAAGGGGGAGAGAAAATAGGCAAGTTAAATTATGTATTTGATTCATATTTAAAGAGAAATAGGATGGTGAAAGATAAATTAAATCCATCCATATTTACATGATGTTATTAATATAGTTCATGTAATTAATTCATATTCAAAGAGAACATGGATTAGAATATATGTTTTTGCTGATCATTCTACCTAGTCATTCATGTTTTCTCTTAATATGAATTAAATAAATAATTTGACTGAATATAGATATTTTACTCAACACATACTATTATACTTAGTTTAATTGCAAAAATATCCACTCTAAAGAATGGTTTCTCTAAATATGAACTAAATAAATAATTTAACTTGCAAACTTGCAAATTATATTAGTATTTGTTGATTTTCCAAGTGGAACATGATACAAGCTTGTGAACTATATTATATTATGTGGATGCTAGTAATTTAGGCACATAGATCTCTACTAACAACACTAGTAGTGCTGAAGATTAGAGACTAGGAATTTTCAACTCTTGGAAAGCTAGATGAATGTGGTATTGGAAGATGCTTGAAGGATATTTCATGTCCTAATTAGAGGGAGGAAAGTTTACAGGTGAATTGACCAATGGGACCACTATTGATATGACTATTTAGGTTATCATATGTGTTAATGAGACAAAATCATTTTGCTTTGCGTGTGTGTGTCCCTAATTGAACACTTGAAAACACCTAGAAATACACTTGAAATATCAAAAATTTGCAAACTGTTAATTGTCAGTCGGACATATATTCTAAAGTCTTCTCAAAAGGTCATCTCTAGTACTCAAAACATCATTTCTATTTGTACAACATCGTCTCCAGTATTTGTTTCATCATTTCCTAGCTCTAAAAGGTTGTTTCCTTCTATCTTATTACACTGTGTTAGAGAAAAGTGTCATTTCCAGTCCTTGTTAGGTCATCTCTGAGATATTTCATCATTTCCAGTCAATCTTTCATTGTCTCTGGTAAAAAGGTCATTTCTGGTGTCTATTTTGTTGTTTTCGGGATGGATAACCTGTTTGGTCATTTTCAAAATAGAGGCCATTTTTGTACATATTTTGACAAATATAATCATTGATTCAAACACCCTTTCAGACTACTTGCACCTTTTGTTGTCATAGATATCCAAATCATTCAGATAATTCTACATTTTCCAAAATTTCTATAAATGTTTGCACCAACTTTGTGAGGTCGCAACTTTTGACTCAGTGGTCGAAATTCAGAAACATTTTCAGAGTTGGAAAGGTCTCCAAAATTTCTAATTATGTCTCTAAAATAGCGTACCTTTAGTAACCCAATTTTAGAGACCAATGAGAGTCTCAACTTGCAAAAATGAGCATAAAACCTGCAAAAATAAAAATTACTAAAAGATAAAAACCAAAAAATATGAAAAAATTTCTTTTTTTTTTTCCTCAAAATGATCATACAAGAGACTATAATTGTTCATCAAGAGACTCAAAGCAATCATAGCATGGCTAAAACAATGGGCTAGACACTATAATCATAACAAAAAGGAAGAAGATAAAGATAAAAGGTATTGATATGTTTATTCTTGCAAAGAAACTTAAACAGGTTAAGGAGAATATCAAAATATGGAATAAGGACACTTTTGGAAATATTTTCACTACTAAGTCAATTATCTGTTTGGAATTGAAAGAAATTTAGAACAGGATTCAGCGGGATGGATATGATAAAATAAAAAGAGAACGGGAGAATGAGAAACTAGTGGAGTATCATGATATTATATCTAAAGAAGAGACTTTCTGGAGACAGAGATCTCAAAAGATTTTTCTGAAGGAAGGGGATAGGAATACTAAATATTTTTTCATGACTAATCTTAAGCATAGATTGGCCAATAGAATAACCAATTTAATTATAAATGGTACAAGATCTGATGATGAGGATGCTATCAGAATGGAGGCGATTTTTTTTTTTCAAAACCTTCTCCAATAGGAGAAAGATCTCGACCAGGAAGCTCAAAGGGAGTTTTTATATGGTATTCCTCATATCTTAAATGAGAACCAGAATACTAGTCTTACTGATATCCCTTCTAATGATGAAATAAAAAGTGTTGTCTTTTGTTTTGAAGGGGACAAGGCCCCAGACCCTGATGGGTTCCCCTTGTTTTTCTTTCAGAAATTATGGACAATAATTGAAAAGGAAGTTACTAGTGTTGTTAAGGAATTCTTTGGCTCCAGGAATCTTTTGAAAGAATTGAATGGGACATTTATTGCCCTTATCCCAAAAAAATAGAGAGCAGATAAAATGGACCATTTTAGATCGATAATTTTATGTAACTTGACTTACAAAATCATTTCTAAGGTGTTGACTACAAGGATTCTTTCTATTTTTTCGTCTCTCATATCTTGGCAGCATAATGGTTTTGTCCCAGAGAGACAGATCATAGATTCTATCATCTCTGCCCACGAAAATGTGCATTCCATGGTTATGTCTAAAAAGGAGGGGCACACGTTGAAATTGGACCTATCCAAATCCTATGATAGGGTGGATTGGGATTTTCTTAAGAAGGTCCTGAAGGCTTTTGGCTTCAATGACAGAAGCATAGATCTCATTTATTAGTTGATCTTGTCTACCACTTTTTCGGTTTTGGTTAATGGTTCTCCTACTCCTTTTTAAAAATCTTCTAGGGGTTTAAGGCAGGGTGATCCCTTATCTCTTGTCCTCTTTGTTATCATGGCTAAGTGTTTGGGTAGATACATTGAGAAAATGGTCCAGACTGGGGAGTTCAAAGGCCTCAATCCTTCTTCTAACGCTCAAGTTTTTTCTCACCAGCAGTTCGTGGATGACTCAGTTTTTATGGAGGAAGCTTCAGTTAAAAATGCTAAAAGCTTTAAAAAGGCTTTGAACAGATATGGGACTGCTTTGGGTCAGCTCCTTAACTGGGGAAAGAGTTTGATTTTCTTCTTCAATGTCCCTGAAAAAAGACAACTATGAATTACGAATATTCTAGGGTGTGAGATGGAGGCTTTGCCTGGTACCTACCTTGGTCTCCCTCTTTGCTTGGAGCCCCCTGACTCTTTCTAGAGTTCTCTGGTGGATAGATTTCATAGTAAACTGTCTGGTTGGAAGGGTATGTTGTTGATTCAAGGTGGTAAGATTTAGATTCTTAGATCTACTCTTCAAGGTTTATCTCTTTATGCACTTAGCATATGCAAAATCCCAAAAAAAATTGGAGAATCTATTGAGAAGATCAAAAAACCTTCTTGTGGACTGGGATGGAAAAAAAGAAAAGGATAACTCTTATTGCTTGGGATAAGGCTTTCGGACCTGTGAATAAAGGGGGACTTGGTTTGCGTAGAATAAGAAACCTAAATGATCACCTTCTTGCCAATCTAATATGGTGATAATACAATTCGAAGGGTGAATGGATCTTAATATGGGATAATAAATGCAACAAGGAGCATCCTAATCTTGTGAGATTTCTTAGTAATGATAATGTTTTTGGGGGGGTCCTTTATATGGATAAATGTCTTAAAGAATAAGTAAATCATTAGAAAAGGTGTTAAATGGAAAGTGGGAAATGGAAGGACATCATTTTTTTGGCATGAGGTATGGCTGATGAACAACCCTTTGAAGGAGATCCCTAATTGGAAGGACTTTGAGAATCAGTGCAAGTTGAGGTTTGGGTTCAAGGTTGTTGATTATTGGGAAAGGGATCATTGGGTGGACCTTACTTTTATTGATCAATATCTGGGACAACTTAATAAAATCTTGAATTCTTTTACTTTGATTGAAGAAGAAGATAACTCTATATGGAAGTATAGCTCAAATGGGAACTTTTCTATATCCTCTCTATACCATCAGGATTTTGAGAATTTAAATGAACCTTGTTGGGATAAGGCCTGGATTAAAGTTCTAACTCCTAAGGTTAATGTCTTTTTTCTGGATAATGCTTCAAAACAAGGTTCTTACAAATGTCAATTTGAGAAGAAGAGGTACTATTATGGTCAACAAATGTTATTTGTGCAATCAAGATGAGGAAACAGTTAATCACTTGGCTCTTCATTGCCCTTATGTGCATAGTATATGGGTGGAATGATTTAAACTTCTTACTATTTATTGGGTTATCCCTAAGGATTTGCAAATCTTCTTCACTTCCTAGATTCCTCCCTCTAGGAATGAAACTGTTGCTAAGATTTGGAATTTCATTTTACCCTATATTTGTTGGGGGGTTTGGAAAGAAAGAAATGAGAGAATCTTCAAAAACAAAGTATCCAATGAGAAAGTGGTCCTCTATAAGGTCAAAAGAGTTTTTATGGAGAATTTATATTTAAAGGACAGCCTTGTGGAACCCTCTAATCTAGAGGACATCATCTTCTTTAATAACTGGAAAATAAAAGGTAACATGAGAAAATGCAAGGAAAATTCAAGGAGAGATGAAGCTAGATGGAATTTCCCTCCAACGGGATGGATGAAAGTTTATTTTGATGGTACATCAAAAGGGAGCCTAGGGGTGGCAGGGTGTGGTATGGTGATAAGAGATGAGCATGGGGTTTGTAAATGTATAAGAGCTATACCTTTGGGTTTTCAAACAAACCATGTTACCGAGGCCAATGCGGCCCTACATGGCTTAGTCTTAGCCAAGGACAAGGGATGTAAGAAGCTTTTGCTTGACATAAATTCCCTTAACATAATAAAATGTATTAATTATGCTTTTGAAGCTTCCTGGTCTATTCATAATGTCATGCAAAAAGATAAAATCTTAATCAGATCTTTCAAAGATTGTGTCATAATGTATAATTTTAGAGAAACCAATGGTATTGTTGACTGGGTTGCAAACATGACGTGCAAGATGGAGATGATGACACATTGGAATGATGGGGATGAAATACCTTTTCAGGTGAAATCATGAATGGAAAGTGACTGTTTACGGAGAAAACAAAAATGGTTTTTAAATGGTAAGTTTAATGAAGATCTTTGATTACAAAGTGAGGTGTCATAATTACTTCATCTAGGTGAAGTACATTCTGGTGACAATGCTCCATAGTTGGCATGGATTTTGGGTGTTTTTGGCCAAGCTGAAAGAAGCCGATTTATTCCACAACATCAGTAGCATTGTTTACAACGAAACTGATATTTTCCGCAAAGAGAAAAAATGGGAGGAAGCAAGAAACGTTTCAAACCTGTCAACTGTGAAGAGTGGAAGGATAATAAGGTTGTTTGGAATATCCTAAAGAAGGGAGGGATGATGGTTTTCATAGATAGATTACATGGCAGAAACCCTATGGTTACCAAGCAATTTTCCAAACCTTGGAAGAATGGGAAGGTGCTTGTGGGGAACCAGCTTATGGAGGTAACAAAGGAAATTATAGCTGAAGCCATGGGCATGAGTATGGAAGGGCTCAATTTTTATAGAGATAGAAGCATCTCTGACAAAGCCTGGGAGAAATTTTTGACTGAGGAGGGGGAAAGGAAAGACTGATGAAGGAGGATACCTCCTACCATAACCCTAAATGCATTTCTAGGTCATGCGGGTATGTGTTATTTGTTGTAATCAATTACATATTGCTCGATGGTAGATTTACCAGAGCTTATGGGTATCACTTTATGTTTATTAACCACTTTAGGCATAATATTAAAATTAGCCTTCCATTTTACTTATTGAGCTCACTAGATTTTACCATTACTAGTCTTCAAAAATATCTGAAAGGTGACCATGATTCACACTAGGGCCTCATGCTTCTTGTCTATGACCTTCTCAAAATGAAAAAGGTGGAGAAACCCTTTCTAAAGAGGAATTTTAGGGATGAGGAGGACACGTAGGGAGATGAGGAAGATAATATGTCTAGTGAGGAGACAGAGGATGCAGAGGAGTTACCTTTGGATTTCATACTCCTAAGAAGCAAAAAGGCTCATCTTCGAAGAAAATTCAGATGAAATTTGTTGTGGAGGATTCAAAAATGGAAAAGGAAATTGAGGATGATGAGTATGAGAACAAAAAGGGGAAAGAGGGTAAGAAAAGGAAGCGTGGGGAGATCACTAGAAGGAAAAAAAGAAGAACATAAAAGAAAAAACCCAAGTAAAAGGATAATTGTTCTGTCCTCGAAGGAGGATGAAGATATGGAAAAGGAGAAGAGCACTGGGATGAGCTTGGGGAACAAAATAGGGGAAGAGGAAAAGAAGGAGGAGAATATAGTTAATATGGGTGAAGATCAAATTCCCATGGTGAATACGGAGCAGAATCTGCAGAAGGATATTAACTAGAGTGTGGAGGATATTGTGAACAATTTAGAAAAAGATACTAAGACCAAAGTTGTTGATAACCCTACTAATGTGGATATTGGTATGGATATTAGTGGGTTGGATGATATTACTAAAAAAAGAACTTTATGATGGACTTTACCTGTACTCTAGGTAAAATGTTGGATGAAATTGTCAATATTAAAAGGAAATGCAGATCATGAGAGGCGAGGTTAACCTCATCACAAAAATCAATGTTGGGGATAAACCAGTTGCATTTTTCCTTGATGAGATGAAAGATGAGATGGGAAGAAATGATGCCTTTGTGGAAACGGTGGCTAAATTCTATGAAATAGAAAAGAGATTGAAGGAGAAAGAGGACAGGGTGGTGGAGGGGGATTTCAATGGTAAACTCCACTTGTTGCATAACAAAGTGGACAAACTGGAAGATACCATGTGCAAGATATGGGAGTAGAGATTGGTTAGTCTTTAGGTTAATACTAAGCATGCGAAGATCCTGGAGAAGATGGAATAGAAAAAGGGTGAAAAAGATGGGAAAGAGCATAAAGATACTATGGGACTGGGCAAACGTACTCGGGCAAGCACCAAAAAGTTAGGATCCAAGGACAATAAGGGGATAGAAGAGATCAAGAACCCTGTAGATTAGATGCATCGTACGGTGATCCTGGTGCAAGATTTAATGAAGAGCATTTAGTTTTCCTGTCTAGTGTCATATCTGTTTGTTGTCCATGTTTGTATGTTTTTGTGTTTTTTGTGTTTTACCAGTTATTAGGTTTTAGGACTCTTATTTGATGTGGCTTTATTTCCAAGGTGCTAAGGCACAGTTTATGTTGAAATTTATTGTAATATTCATTTAAACTCTTTGTTAAAGGTTTTGGGTCCTTGTAAAACCTGTTTTTACATAATCAAAACAAAAAGGAAGAAGAAGAACTTAATTATTGTAGCCTTATCAAAGCAAATCCAATCTTTACAATCTCAAACTCAAGACTTAAAAGAGGAAAATGATACATCATCAAATGTGTCTTCACTAAGATCAATTGTTCCTTTTATCTATGATCATGATTCATGCATATCTTCCTATTATTCAAGTAAAGAGAGACCTACTCATGGAAATCCTCTCTTTGATCAAGGCGTTATTTCAAAACATCACGCAAATCTAGTTTTTGATCCACATCATCGTGATCTTGAATTTAATATCTCTTTTTAGAGCACAAGTGAATCTAAATGTCCATTGGATAGAGCATTCATTCCTTTGGGAAAATCTTATGACTCGGTTTTGGAAGAACTTCTCAAAAACAATCTCATCATGTTGCCTCAAATCATTTCATGTGGTTTTGTATTCTTGAGCAACTATTGTGCCTATCATAGACATAACGAACATGAAACTTTAGATTGCATGGATTTGAAGCATAAAATCCAAGATCTTATTGATGATGGAATAATTTAAGTGGAAAATCCTAATGATTCATCAAATCAAGATCAAGATACTACTCCCAAGCATGATCAAAATCATGATCCTATGTCTAGCAATGATCCACATGTCATTCCCACCTCTTCCACCATTCCACCATCTCACAAAGCTTCACAACCATCCACACCGCTTCCATCAAATAATCAACCAAACGAGGATATTTTCCATATTGACTATGTTTACCCTCAAAGGCTACCTCTAAAATAAATCCAAGCTAATCTAAATCTTGTTGCAAGTCTAGTCCATGCTTCCAAGATCAAAGACCCTAATCTTCCATGTGCTTCAATACCTATCATGCCTATTCCAAATGATCCTCCATCAACCCTTCAAAATTCCCTCATACAGATTAAAGCTCCTACCTTGTCCTTAGAAGTGGTTGCATTTTAAGAGGATGATCTAAAGTATGAAGAAACAAGTCTTACTAATGATAAAGATCAAGGTATTATCCAATCCCCTCCAATGTTAGACAAAGATCCCATATCCCTAGAGTTTCATGATGATCCTCTCATATTCTTTCATTTCTTCCAAGAATACATCCCTCCACCTAAATATCTACATAGCCCTACATATCCTAAGCAAGATCAAGATATTTATTCTACTTTCGATAAGCTTATTGAAAATTAAGAGAAAACTACTCTCCCTTCATTATCCAAAGATCCTTGTCAATATCAGAATATCCCATCATATCCTTGTCATACTCCTCCATATCCACCTCAAGAAACCATCATTCCTCCAAATCCCTTGCATGACAATAAATCCCCGCAAGCTTCAGTGGTTCCTATCAAAGTTATTCCTATTGGTATAAAGATGACTCCTAACAATGAGATCTTTGGCCCTGCCACTCACTCTAATGATGTTGATATATATTACACGCCTTATCTTCATCCATTTAAACATAAGCATCTACCTTCCCCATCATCCAAATCCATCCTTGGTCCATATATCCCAAATTTAAAACATTCCATCTATATTTGGGCCTTATATCCCTCCATCCACTATGCCTATCACTCCTAGCTTGTCATCCACTTACCCCATCTTACCTCAAGATCAACAAAGACATGCATCCTTGAACCCTCCATATCAACTTATCCATATGGACCAGCCATATCATTCTTATTCATCCACAATTCCCAAGTCTTTTGGAAGCAATTTGGATGTCAAACAAAGAAACTAGAAATCCAAGGATCCACTTACATATAAAGATCAACATGTCCACTCTAATCGACATGTGAATACAAAGAAAAAGAGATACTAAAGAGACCATAGAGGTCCAATAAGGAAATAAGAAAATCAAAGAAAATGTGGGTTCTTTAATCCCTCATTGAATAAGTGCATGTTAAATCATCCAAAAGAAAATAAAAATCAAAAGTTTTGTGGATTCCCAAGTCATTCTTAAAAGACTTGCACAAAAAACAAAAATCAGAGTTGGCATCCAAGCTTCCAAAGGGTTCCACTCCATCTCCTTCCAAATCTATTTTGGGTCCTCATATCCAAAAATCCATTTCTTTGAATACTTCACCATCTTCTCCATCCATATTGGGTCCTTGCGTACCAACATCCATATCCATTTCTACATCAAAACCTCAAGCTATTCCAACCACTTTTCCTCCATCATTCCACCACCTTTCAAGATGTGTTTCGATGTTGATATTGTCACCCTATCCATCTACCTTTATGCACCTTTCAATACCCAATTCACTATCCAACACATACCCATGCTTCTTATCCTCCTACTTACTATCCTTTCATCCCGCTTATCCAATCCATTGCATAAATCCTTGGCTACCATCTACCTTATCCTCCATATCAGTATCCTATCATCACCCTATCAGTATCTTTGAAAATACTTTCAGCGGTCTTGGTGCATCATAGCATACCCTTCAAAAGAGTATTATCCAATGAGAAAGAAGCTTAAGTTCTTCCCTAAAATAAAATAAAATAAAAGTTGAAAAAGAGAAAAAGTGCCTTGGTGAAAACTTGGTAAACAGGTGCCTTGGTAGAAAAAGTAAAGAGAAATAAATCCATCTTATGGTGAAAACCACCTCTTGTGGCACTTTGGACAAGTACGATGATGAAAACTTGGCAAACAGGCGTCATGCATAATTCCTTCCTCTCGCTCTCTCTCTTAGAGGCAAGTTCCATCTATGCTTCCCTATCCATCATGTACTCCATCATGCAGCTATCCTATTTACATTCATACTCCCTCTTACACCTTTGATCTTGACAAGGTAGAACGTATCCATGAGCATCAGGTATTGTAATCTTTCTTATTCCCTATCCAATACTCACTATCCATGAACATCCTTTCACTAATCCCAAAGCATTCACTTATACCTCCATCACCCCTTATCCTGATTTTGTTATCCTATCAGTATCCTCTCTAAATTGACCCCTTGGTATTGATCAAAAGAAAGAACAAAAAATACAACACAGGTTCTCAGAACTCTCTTGACATGTCCACTCTTTGGACCACATTCTTTTCATGACCTCAGGTAATTTCCCTATATGCTATCTAGCACCACTTCATGAGTTGACATTGTTGTATTATTTTTCCCTAGCTTGGGTAATCTTGAGGAGACTGTCCTTGAAGGTCACATTCCCGCACTTCATCCATCATTACCTATCCACTTATGATCCATCATTTCACTTATCCATCCATATTTGTCTCACACATTTCTAGACATTGGGGGAAAACCAATGTGATCATGATTGAGAATTGGTAAGCTTTAAAAATCCAAAAACAATCTTAAAATCTCTAAAAATCTAAAAACATTTTAAAATATAAAATTCAAATAAATCATAAAATCAAAAAATCAAAAAGTCATCAAATTTGCATTTATTCTCATTGCTTGTGCATATATTGTATATCATTATCATCCTCGTGCAGTCTCAGTCAGTTTTGTATCCTATCTTCATAGCTTGGAGCCAGTCCACATCTCGTCCTTAAGACAATCATCTTTAGCTAGGGGCAAGTTCCTAGTCATCATGGGGAGTCAGTTCCAAGTCGTCAGTTCAACCATCAGTCAAGTGGACTCGGCCACATTGCCTATCAAATGTCAAGTGTTCTACTGCTACACACTGGTGTTTTTCTTAACACCCATGAGCTTAACCAAATAGTGTTTCTCGACACTCCTCAAGCAAACAATCACACAAAATCAAATAATGGTGTTTCTCAACACTACCTAGCCTGAATAGAATGGTTATATTTTTCCTATCATGTCTTCCGAGTGACTCTATGATGTCTTCGTACTAGAGGAACAAGGACAGGGGGCATGATATTTTCTTTGTCTGCTGTCAATTATCATTGATTGATGATTATCATATATATGGAAAAATTCCATGAGTCGTTTAATAGAAGATCAAGGAAGGAATATGATATTTTCTTTGTTTGTTGTTTGTTTGTTGACGCAATTGATGCTCAGGACATCGTGATCTATCATATATTGATTCTTGTGTCAAAATGCAATATCAACCTTAACTCATTAGTATTCATATCACCAGGATAAAGTAATTATGTGTGGTGGTTGTACTAAGTCAAACATCTAACACAAGTAGTATTCATATTATCATGGTCGCCTAAGTACTAGTAAAGATTGTACGTACTTGCATCTGAGAAAAGTGATATTCATACTAACATGATCTCTTGAGTATCAGTGTTGGTTGTATCAAAGTGGGTCCGATAATGCTCAATGATAAAATAAGAAATAAATGAATGACAAGGATGGAAGTTGCATTGCATTCTAGGAGGTGCATTTCAATCTAGAAAGGTTGCATTTCATTTTATGAAATTACACTAAGAAGAGCTGCTATCACATCATTTCAAGGAGGGAAAATTTGATTAACATCAATTTGTTTCTTCGTGGTTCTCACCACTATATTTTCTATTAGAATCAAAATATCCATTCCAAGCTTATCATTCCCATCTAGATGTTTTCACCTGAAAATCAAGCAATCTCATGTCCATTTTGATTCCAAGGGGGCATAATCAATCATTCTTAATGAAGTGATCATGTTACCAAATCATTTCAATAACTGGGTCATTATCAAATTCTGATTCGACTCTATAATCGATCAAGTTATCAAGCAAATTGAATTTCTAATAGCTAGGGGGAATCTTCATCAGACATCATATCTAATAGTCCTAAATCATAAAATTGGCTAATCTCAGAATGAGTGATTTTCATCACTTCACATCAAATTACTCGCTCTTATCAACATTCAAGTTTTAAACATCAGTGGAGATATCAATTTCAACACACTGCATAAAATTGGTAGTATCTTCATTGGAATGTCAAAAGATAAGTAACTTCATCAAGATCCATATCAAGGTAATTATCTTAATCAAATTCTCAACAATGATCATTTTTAATGATTTGCATCAAATTGATCATTTGTTCAAATCTTTGCTAGAAACCAATTTCATCACATCACATCAAACTAGTTGTCTAGTCAATCTTTCTGAATTAGGTCTTGAAAGATATAAGTTTTATCACTTCACATCAAACTGAGTATTTGATCAAGATTTCAGACATCTTTGTAACGGTAATCAATTTAATCACTTCACATCAAATTGATTAGGTGTTATTATCCTCAACAATTAGGTAGGTAATCAATTTCATTGCTTCACATCAAATTGATTATTCTGGTCTCAATCTATCCTCTGAAATCAAAACAAGTTGGGGCATCAATTTCATCGCACCACATAAAATTAATCCTCTGGTCATCACATCAGTTCCATCAAGCAATCTAAAATCTCCAGCAACTTCAATCATTTTTCATTTAGTCAAGTTTGGAATCAATTTCTAATTGAGAATAGTTTCATCCTTCATATCCAGCTATTCGATCGCTAGTCATCATCAGATGTTCTTTGAATCAACACAGCGATCACACATCAATTCAAAGAGGGGCAAATGTAATCACCTAAAAATGCTCTGTTGAACTCAGAAATCCTAATCTGAAATCAAGTCCCGTAGGTCCTAATCAAGATTTTTTATTCAAATCTAATCACAATTATATAATTGAACTAGATCAGTTTAAATATTTAATTCATCAAAAATAAATAATCCAAGATAACTCACCAAGAGGCAATAATTCATCAATTAATCTTGGTCATTTAAATCAAATCAAAATTTAAAAAATACATGGCTAAGGATTTTAATTAAAAGGAATTAACTAAATCAAAACATTTATATTCCTTCAACTTTCCTCAAAAGTCAAACCTCCAACCAATAAGAGGTAATCACACGGATCAACGGAGCTTTTATCTTAGCCATCCCTCAAGGATGCATCTCAACTGTCAAATCTGAATTTGAATTTGAAGCCTTTTCCCTCCAAGAAAAATCTATATAATGCAGCCATTCTAAGGTCATTTCATATATAGGTGAATAGTGCATTTTAGCATCGAATTAATGTCAATTTCATTCTAGCATAATCTAGTTCATTTGTTCTTAATCTAAATAGTTTCAATTTCATTCATTTGATCATAAATGGAGCATAATTGAACATCTTTTCATGCATTTTAGGCATTTTCATATGAAATCTTCCATCCTAGATTGTCTATTTTCTAAGAATTCATGCTTAATATGAGAGCATTTTATGAAATTCTTGTAAATCTTCGAGCTAGGAATCAATAGGACATTTTTGACATGTTTATTGGTTCAATTTGGTTAAATTTGATGCTAACATGTTGATATAAAGTCATATTGAGTGGTTGTGTGCAACATTCTTGCAGGTACAACATTTACACATCACAAGTTCAAGCATGGGTTGATCAAAGGGAATTAAAGCATCAATGGGTGTTTTAGGTGAAGAAATTTTTTGGGAAGCATGCTGACAAGCTCTAGCATGGCGTATATGATGGTGATCATGGGCATGATAGTTATGTTTGATTTTTCTAGAAATTTGTTGAAGTTTAGGATCAATCAACATCGAATCCTTTTCTTCTTGAGGAAGAATGGAAGGAACCACACTAGGTTGAGAGATAGCATCGACATAACATTTATAAGATATGGGAGGTGGAACAAAAGCATATATAGGTGGTGTAGGAGGTATAAGAATAATTCCACATCCAAGGAAAAGAGATGGAACATCCTTAGGTTTTCTAAGCTCACAAATATTTTGAATCTTGTAGGCTTGATATGATCGGAAGATGTTATCAAGACAGGGTTGGGTTGGTTGAAGCATGGAAGGAAAAAAGAAATCAAGATCAACAAATTATCGAGGAAAAAAAGAAATCAAGATTAACAGTCATGATCTCTCCATTATGATGAAATTTTAGAGGCCACGGGTTTCATGGAGGTAATCCAAGGAAGACATAGTTTGACTTGAAATTGATAAAAAGTTGGGATCACAGTAAAGGTAACATCTAAAGTTTTTCCACCAACTTCAACAAGAAATGAGATACAACCATGGGAAGGATAAATGAAACCATTGCAAGTTTGGATCATAACATCATATTTATCATAAAAATCATGTTGCAATTGTCTACTAAAGATATGTTCTTCATTTATCACATTTACCATGCAAGTAGGATCAATAAGGACACCACGACAATGAAGGTCATTAACCTTTTCCACAATATAAAGAGGACCATCAGCTACCTTGATTGTCTCAATAGGGTCAAAGGTAATGCAAATATTTAATTAAGGTTTAAATTTAGGTTGGATTTGATAAATGAGGTTGACAACATGATTTTATTTGTGAACTTTATCATCATAGTCAATAAACTGAGTGGAAGAGGAAGATGAAGGTTGGGCAAACTCAACGGTATTGGTTGAATGAGATGGCAAAGGGTTGGTATAGGTTTGGAAATTTTGGTTGGGAGGTGCTACATATTTGTTTCCTTTATTATTGACATCCTCAATAGATATAGCATTAGAATCAATGAGGTCTTGCATAAGAGATTTCAAATAGAAACATTTTTTAGTATCATGACCAGGTTGATGATGGTATTGACAAAGAAAATTGTGATCAATTTTTTGGGGAAAAGGTTTGGATGTGTCAATTGGTTTTTTAGGAGGAAGTTTTATCACATTAGCATTAACTAAATTTAACATCACATTATGCAAATTCAAAAAGCTAAGTAAAATTACAAGCAAGTCTAAAGATAGATGACAAAGGAGCCATACCTTTGGATGTTGTTGCCACTTTTTCATCAACATTGTTGGATGAGTTGTTGATTTTAATGAAATTCTTTGGTTTCTAAAACTTGTTGAAATTGTTGGATGCGACATAACTCTTATCAACCGGAGCCATTGGAGTGGTGCTCTCAAACTGACTCACTTGCAATTGAAAATTATGAGGCACTACACATAATTGAGTAAAAGAAGAGAATTTAGAAAGTAGAATCTTATCTCTAATGTATTTTTGTAAATTAGTATTGAAAATGTGTTGTGCATCAATATCAGGCATAGGATAAGAAATCTAAGCATGCAAATTCTTAAATCTACCAATAAAATTAGTCACTTTTTCTTTAACACCTTATTTACAATGCATTAAATCAGTCAAAGAAATCTTAGGACCAATGTCAATTTGAAATTGTTGAATGAAAGCATTCGTAAGTTCTCGGAATGAATCAATAGAATAAGGTGACAAAGAACAATACCAATGCAAGGCCTTGTCTTGAAAGATTCTAGTAAATAGCTTTTCCATGAACCTATGGTCATGAGAGAAATCACTAAACAATATTTGAAAGGTTTTGACATGTGTCGAAGGATCACCCTTACCATTATAAGTCTCAAGATGAGGAATATCCATATATTGTGACATAAAAACATGAATGATATTCAAAGATAAATGACTAGAGATATCACAAGTAGGGATGTTGAACTTCGATTGAGTCATTGAAGAAATTTTTTGTTGCAAGTAAGACACAGTTTGAGCCAAGCTATTACTGGTAGGATCATTAGAAAGAATGGTAGAAGGAGATATGTTTGAAATGTTTGGAGAATTATGGGAGATATAAGAAATGGTTGAATATGAAAAAAGGAAAACTATAGTAAGTGATGAAGGTATTGAAACACGTGGCATACTTGAAGTAATAGGAGTGATAGGATTCCAGATACTGACATGTGTAGGATTGATATTTTGAGTGGAAGTTGTTATGATAGGGGGGACTAAGTGGAAATGCTAGGGATTGAAGTGGAAATAGGCATAGAGGTCTCAACAGTAGTAGTAGGTGGAATGAAGACTAGCTCTTGAGCACAATATCTAAGAGGCTTAACATTGTTATTAATGAGATGAGAGATACTACACAAGATATTAACACCATGTTCATCATTATGAATGAGCTTCCTTAAATCTTGTACAATAGGAAAGACTTTGGGATTTGGTTTTTCATGTCCTAACCATTGTTGAAATTTGTCAAAGTCATTGGAAATTTTTTGGATTTCCATAGGGGGACTTTTAAAGCCTCATCTTCATCATGAGAAGAATGGGAAGATTAATTCTCAATGATAGGATTGATGTCACTAGTATGCATGTTGATCTGATCAAGATTCCTAGGAAAGAAAAAATGCTTGAGATCAAAGGAGCCCATAAGTCTACGACTTCTCCTAACTAGAATGCTATAAGTAGGACTCAAATTAATAACTTTCATGCACAAGGTAATGAAAGAAAATATATAGATATAATGCAATTGTAACATTTGAAAGAGATATGAAATTAAAGCAAAGAAGATATTTTATGAAAGACAAATACAATCGTCAAATTCAAACATGAAATGTAAAGCATGCACAAGTAGATCTAGATATAAAGAATCATATAAATAAGATCATGCAAAGAGGATATAAATACCAAATCAAAAGTGTGTAAGAGAGTCAAGTTCACAAAAATCTATTGTACAGAAAATGGTGAGAAATGCTAAGATGTAGATCACTCGCCAAGATTTGCATACATTGGATTACAAACCCACCCTTAAGAAAAACCTGATTAGCACAACCAAAAGGAGAAAGGGTGCAAATGCAAGATCTATGTCAAGGGGGTTTTGAATTCCTAAAAGGGATAGAGATGTAAAATGATGAAGTAAAAAGAAAAAATCTGATCTAATAAAGTAAGTGCAAAGGAAAAGAAGGAAGATTAAAAGAACTAGGAAACAAGATGGAGAAAATAGAACTTCAAATATGAATTTGATTGTCATTGGGATCTTCAATCTAGCTGTAACTACAGATATGGAAAAAAGGGATCTGAATCTATTTGTCCTAAAATTTTCACTAAAAAATAGTAGGGGCAAGTCAACTTTAAAAGGAAAATTATTGATTTACCTTGTATGAAACCCTCATGAACAGACGTAGTAATCAATCAAATCCATAAAGACGCTTGAATGTGCTTGGAATCCAAAGAGTTGACCTTGGAATAAGATATAGAATCAAGGATTCCTTCACCAATGCATGGATATATGATTTCCACTTGTAGATCTTGAATGTAGATATGATTGGTAACCACATGTAAAGAAGAAGAAAGGGAGGGATGAATGAATGGATCTCCTTTCTTAATTGAGAATTCCTCTACTTGGCCATCATGGGAGAGAAAATTGCATCAATTAAAGACTATTTCCTTTGCTTGAATGGATCTTGAAAAAATGGAGACTTGGAGATCTTGAATTGGATGCTTGCCTTAAAATCTTGAATCCAAATCCTCAATTTCTCTTGCTTGATTGCTTGAATTATTTAATATGATAGCTTTCACTTGAATACCTTATGTCAAACGAGAAGATAGGAGGTCCTTTTATAGTAAATCCTTGAATTCAGGTTTCAAATTTTATCGAGGCTGACCATAATTGAAAACCTCAAAAGAAGACAACGACATCGGGCTCTGGGAAAAAATTGGGCCTAAAAGCCTAGGACAAGTCGGCCAATTGACTTGTCCCCAGGGACAAATTCGCTATTCAACTTGTCCCTAACAAAATGGGCTCAAATTTCATGAAGATTATGGGGAAGGTGAAAATAAGTGGGGGGGAGAAAATGAAGGTTGTTGTGATCAAGCATAAAGGACATTCGGACCTTGAAATCACAAAAATGAGATCTAATATGTCCTAAAGAAATCCAATTATGGGTGCTAACTTTTTAGGATGATACAGTTACAAAATACAAATAGAAAGCAAGTTGCTAGAAATAACAACATCAAACAAGAAGTTTACTGAAAGATGTAGTAGTAGTAATCAATAAAGGAAAGATGCAGCTCATAAAATGTTGATCTTGGACATTCCCAGCTTTAAACAATCAAGAGGATCATTTAAAGAGGATGCTGAGAAGGTCATTTGGGTTAGAAGATAGGAACAAATGGTATGAATTTCAAGCTCACAAGGAGAAAAGAAGTGTGAAAAGGCATATAAACATCTAAATTTCCAAATGCATTTGATGATGATAAGATAACAAGAGTTGGAGATTGTGTTATGAGCTAAACAATATCCTAGAAGAGTATCTTTCCACGACCATGGGAAGTGGAAAAGAGTAGGTGGGGAAACAAAAATCTTAGTCCATAACACTCTAACATATTGGCAAGCCAAAAATAAATACTTAAAGGTTTCATTTTTACCACAAAAGGGACATGAATGAAGAGAGATAAGGAATTTAAGGAAGGAATCAATTGGCAATTTAGCATGTAGAAGTTTCCAAGTAGTGAATTGGCACTAGGCATCAACGTTAAACTTCCAAATTTGTAGGTTGAGTTTGTTCCGTGTAGTTCATTTAAATTTTCATCTCCAAAGAGAGTTGAGTCTAATAGAGATGGGCATATTAGGAAAAACTTGTGTATAGTGGATTTGGAGAGGAAAGAATCTAAGGATATATCCAATCCTTGAGGAAGCATGTGTGACAATTAGTAGAGATGAGAATAAGAAGGTCCAGGGGTACAATTTTCTAAATTTCCATCACATCAACCCTTATCATTATTGTTTAAATTGAAGCATGATTTGAGTTGTCTCCATGACTTCCATGTGAAGCTTGAAGGATCCCAGAAATCTGTGAAAGTTTAAATTTCTTTTTTTGTAAATGCATTTAGCTTTAAATATAGGAATCAAAGCAAGTGGTATGTTATCCTCTGGGATTAAATAATTCTACCAAATTGAAGACCTTGCAAAGTTGGTTCCATAGCTAAATGATTGATCAAACCAATATTTATTTCATGAGAAATGTTGCCAATCTTTCCATATGCAATTGAGAGGGGTTGATCCATAAGTTTTAAAAAGGAGCTAGGAGGATCTTATCAAACCATTGAATAACACTCCATGATTTATCCGCAATATCTTTTTG
Organism: Thuja plicata; assembly: GCA_018584345.1. NCBI lineage: Eukaryota > Viridiplantae > Streptophyta > Pinopsida > Cupressales > Cupressaceae > Thuja > Thuja plicata. The sequence continues at coordinate 1,931,455 of MU223207.1, read as the reverse complement.
GATATGATAGTGAACCAAAAGTTTCTAAGGTGAGATTCCTTCCCAAGATCTGTTGATCCATTTCACTAAGAGGTATGCCTCTTGTTTAAAGGGGTCTATGATATCCAATCCACCCTTCTCTTTTAAGAGAATTCAGTGAGACCAAGAAGTAGTTGGTATACCTTTTTTATTTCCCTATTTAGACTAGATGAAAATATGTATGAGCTGTACTAGTTGGTTATAACAAGATTTAGAGGGAAGCCAACAAGAAGAGATATAAACTTGGCTAGCCAAAAGGACTTAATTAGCAACCTGAATATGCCCAGCCATAGACAAAAAATTATTTGTCCATGATAAAATCTTGGCTTTGAACTTATTAAAGAACCACCTTAACATTTCTTTCAATGTAACTCCTATTCTAAATGGAATGTCAAGGTACCTAGTAATGTTATCATTCTTAATTTATTTTTAGTATTTTTGAATCCAAGGAGGATGAGGGTTGGGATGTATTGTCCAAAATTCATCGAGACAGTGCAAAATAATTCAAGGGTATCAATAAAATTGTTGACATCATCAGTGATATTTAGAATGAAAATTATGCTATCATCAGCAAAGTGAGAGTTAAGAGCAGTAGAATTGTCTACCAAATAAATACCATGGATGAGGTGGTTTGTTTGAGCATGATGAAAGGGGTATCCAAGGGCATTAGTTGTGAGGAAATAAAGGAATGGAGAAGGAGGGAAACCTTTTTGAATAGATTTTTGGAGTGGGAATTGAGGGGAGAGAGTTCCATTAATTGTTAGCCTTGCATTAGCATCCATAAAGAAATTTTGAACATGAGAATAGAACTTAGGACCAAACCCAACCATTGAAGCATTTTAAGATGAATGGACATCTTATACAATCATACAACTTATCAAAATTTAATTTAAGGATCAAAGAATCATGATTTGTTTGCTGAGCCCATTCTATGGATTACCAAGCAAGCATCAAGTTGTCTAAAATAAATATGCCCACAAGAAAACCAATTTTCTTAGGTTGAACAATCTCTTGGGATATGGTTTTTATTCTTTTAGCTAAGGCCTTAGCTATGATCTTGTATGAAGTATTTAATAGATTAATGAGGTGTCATCCATTCAAAATGTCATGTTGCTTCTCTTTTGGTATATTTTTAATGTTTCCTTTGTTTATATTAGCTCCTAGAGACCCAATTTTGATGCCTTCAAGATAAACATTATAGAAGTCATCCTTGATATGTGTCCAAATCCTGTGATATATTTCAACAGGCGAGCCATAAACCCTAGGGATCTTTTCTAGAGCCAAATTATACATAGCCTCCTCTATTCCATCCATGGAAAGATAATGATCTAGAAACATGTTGTAATCTTGTTGAATTTTTATGGGAATAAAGCCAACTATGCTATCTTCCAAGATAGGAAGTAAGGGGTCATTAATTGACTCATCAGTAAATAGTTGTTTGCAATGTTCATAAATAAAAAGATTATTGTATCTTGGCTAGTCTGTGGTGTACAATCGGTGGATTTAATGAATGTAATATGATTTTTATTTTTTTTATTTTATTTTTTAATGTTTATGTTGAATTAAATGGAAGAAAATATTGGTACTTTAAATGGGCCTTCAATTGAGCTTCTTTACCCTTATAAGTCTTTATTTTACGTAACTAGTTTTCAATATGAGCAACTGATTATTGAAGAAATGTGTTATGCGGATCGCTATCTAAGATTATTTTTCCATGACTAAGTTGTCCTTTAAGGGATTTATCAAGTCTTCTATGTATAGCTACAACTCTCCTACCATAGTCACGAAGGAAGAGAGTGCAGTGGGATATAGTTCTTTGTCACTAGTTAATCCATCTATCATTCTATGGCTTAGGTTCAACATTCCAAATGGCTAAGATGCCATCACTATAGTCATGATTTTGAATATGTAAAACATTCAATTTGTAAGGGAGATCATTAGGAAAAGTTGGGTCTTTGGTCAATGAAAAGTTAATAAAAATGGGCATTGATTTGAAAGGGTAACTATCAAATCCAAATGAATTGAGTGTCCTAAAGGTGAAGGGAGAACAAGAAGGTTGGGGGAGATGTAGAATATGTCCAGTCTTCCCATTTTACATAGAAATCCTTCACGGTTATTGCTCCAGGTAAACTAACGAGGTCTCTATATGTTCATTTTGCTCATAATAAGATCATACATGTCCAAGGACAAAACATAGAAAGAGACATTGGACACAACAATAATAGCAACAATACCACTATTTTTTATGCTTTATCTCACTCAACCTACCACATTGGCTAGGCACTAAATTTACAACTATTTATTTTTTATATTGGCATCTCAAGCCCAATAATCACTTTGAGTTTGAAAGATAGATTTAAATTATTTCTAAATTTTAAAACTTATCTAATTATTAAACAACTACAAATTCTCTTAAAATATGCTTGAGATTGTAGGCCTAAATTAAGAAATTAAAGGTAAAGTTTGATATAATTAAAGTCATGAGAATATGTTCTCAATAATCATTATAATAGTTATACAAATTGATTCATGAAAATGATGTTTTACTGTTTTAAATTTATAAAATGACATTGATTTGATCTAATGTTGAAAAGAAATTATCTTTTTTAGATTTTAATTATACACATGACTTAATTATTAGTACCATCTCAGTCTAAAAAATAATATTTTTACAAATTATAAAAGAAAAAAAATGTGATTTATCTCACTCAACCTACCACACTGGCTAGGCACTAAATTTACAACTATTTCTTTTGATATTGACATTTCAAGCCCAACAATCACTTTGAGTTTGAAGGATGAATTTAAATTATTTCTAAATTTTAAAACTTATGTAATTTTATTTTTTTAAGCAAAAGTGGGCAAGCCACTGAATATATTTATTAATATAAAATAAGCTAGTTCAAGAGCTCATCCAGGAAAGAACCAGCAAGAAAACCCAAAATCCTTGCTCAAATACAATATAGTAGAAAGATTTTGTGACAATACAAAATACTCAAGAAGTCATTCAAATACAATATCACCATCCACATCATCAAGCAAAATTTAGGATGGTCAGTTCCTTTGAACGGTTATGCCCGTCGGTTCTGATACAAATTTTGTTTCTGTCAATTATGCATAAAGGTTCAACTAGATGGTAATTTTCATCGGTGTATCTTGGTCGGTGATGTTCGTCGGTATCTCTTGATCAGTAATTCTCATTGGTTCATCATTGTTGATTCATCATGGTTAGTACTGGTCATTGGCTTGCCTTGGTTGATAATGGTCGATGATATTTTTCGGTTGACCTTGTTATCGGCACTGTTGTTCAGTTCTGGTACAAAATTTGATTCAGCTATATTTAGAAAATAATTATTTTAGCTAAATACCCGAACTACAGAATTTGCCACATGGGCACAAAAGTTTAGGACATAATTGATTGAAATAAAAACGAAAACTTTTTCCCAAATGTAAACTTTTGTCCATTCCTAAGATCTGCCCGAAGAGTTGGGCATTTCCCACCCAGATCCATGGTGCACATCTTCCTTCTCAGCAGAGCCCAAAGTAGTTAAGGGATACGGCCTCTAGCCACTCCCGTGTTCCTGGCTAGCTATCTCCTCCCAGTCAGCATCGACATCTGCTATATGTAGGGTTTGTTGTGTTGTTACATCTATAATTCAAAGTTGGTGACCAAATCTACCATATCGGTGAAAATGTACATCTTTATCCCTTTCAATTGATGGTTCCCCTTCCTCCCAAATGTTTCATTCTTTGCCATGACGTGATGGCTTCCATTTTGTAGGTCGACTAGGGGGATCATGTGGTGGAGACGTAGGGTTCGATAACCCTAGAAGTTCCAGTAGAGCGCCAGTAGTCTTTCTCACTCTACTTTCCAGACACACTCCAAGCACCCTCACAATAACCTTGAGAAAATTAATCGGATATTTAACATTCTGACTGTCAATCATTCATTTTACTCCGTCGTATGTTGCTAGAAAATCATGAAATTGCAGTAATTGATGTCATGAAAATAAGCCCCCCACAAGAGCTTGGCCACTCCATAGGTCATAATGTTGCATGATAATTTTTAGATTATGACCAATCCAAAATTTCTTTTGAACGACTTTAAATGCCAGAATTTTGATTAAGTACACAGACTATACCAAATCCATTGCATTGGAGAGAAATATTGATACTAGCTGAGAAGGGTAAAGGAACTGCTTAGAAGTGGGGATTAGGTGTTCATCCCTAATTACCTATTTTATCACCCATTTGATGAAGGCCGGTTGTGCAATGAACATAATCTCAAAGACGGAATCAGTGATATTTTCCAGCAAAACCTCTTTGTCAACCCTCGGAGCTAACCGGATCCTGAAGTTCTTCGGCAGCACCTCCCTCTGAAGCTTGGAGCATGAATCACATCGCATGCATACTTCAGAAAAAGCCACCATTTCAAATCTATGCTATTCCACTGTGCAATGGGTTATCTATAAATAGACAGACCTCAACTTATAGCGGATTCCAAAACTATTCAATTCAATCAATCCTTTACTCTACGTTATTCAATGCAGTGTCTCCCAGTTGAGCTGGCTTGCGCGTGTGAATTAAATTGATTGACGTGTGATTTATGATCTTTGATTATCCTTTTTAAAATGCATTCCTATACGTAGACCTCCACGCATCCCTATGGTATAATGGTGGATGTGTTTACGATTGTTCAGTTGCCTTGAAATTGCATTAATGTACGACATCATAAGGTTCTGAAAAGGCGTTTAATTTTAGCTGCTGTGAAGTGGTTTGTCTTCATTAATCAACATTCAGAGGTCATCATTCACTGCAATGAGCTCGATTGAGTTGATTGTTGATGTCATGAGCCCGTCATACCCAAGATTCGCCAACATGTCTGGAACTTTGTTACCTTCACAGAGTGTGTGGGAGAAGTACACCTCTTGCAAAGTGTCTACGAGATGCCAAATTTGTTTAAGTATGTAGGTGAGTTTCTAGGAAGAAGATTGTCTTTTAATACAAGCATTAATTATGACCGAGGAGTCACCTTCGACATGCAACCGATCAAATCCTCCCTGCTTAGCTAAAATCAAACCCGACAGAAGGGCGTATGCTTCGGCTAGGTTGTTTGTGTCTGTCAGTAAGGGTGAAGCAATCAGCGCTAAAACAACCCCTTGTGAATTTCGGATGCAAGCCCCCAAACCTGAGTTTCCCGTATTTCCTTGAGACACCCCATCGAAGTTTAACTTGAGGATCCCATTTGGGGGAGGAATCCATTTAACCTCTGATCTATCAATTTTTATTGTGTTTTGCTTTGCAATTACACATCCAAATGGAATTAAAAGGCGTTTCCAAGTACGTAGAATGATGGTATTGTATGTGGTAAATTTGGCCTTGTTAATTCACCATACACTTCAACATAGTCCTTCTTCATCAGATACTCAGAAGGCTGAATATGAGATTATTCATCTTGTCTGCCTGCATGATTCGACTTGTTGCCTTCTATCTAGATGGGGTTTCAAAATAGCTCTCATAACAAGAGTCTCACAACCATAGACCAATCTAGGAATGAAGGATTTTTCTCCATGAATGCAATACAATGCAAGATTATTCTAAGAATTGAAAGATGTGAGATTAATCTAAGACATGATTTCAATGCAATTATTCTAGAAATTGAAACTATTCTATTGCAATAATGAAATTATTCTGTATGAGATTATCAAGAAATGTGACAATAATTCAGTATTCTAACAATGCTTGAAAATGAGTGGGGGTTTGAATGAGAGAATGAGAGTTCTTTTATAGACTCAGAGGTTGTTCAGAATGGAAAGTTTCCTCTTTTGAAATAAAACAGATAGAAAAGCCAGTTTAGAATAGAAAGCTTTATTTCAAAGAATACAATAAATTGTTTTCCCTTTGCTTTTAATTGTTTTCTTTCTTTGATTTAATTGTTTTATTTGATTTATCTATTTTCTCTCTCTTTAAAGCATAATTAAAGAGAAGTTTCCAATTCTGAACAGAAGAAAGATTTTTGAGAGATTATCCATTTAATTAAATAAATATGACCTCATAATTGCTTTTTCTCAATTATCTGAATAATTAAATTCAATTATCAAAAATGAGGATATTTATTTAATAATTAAATATCATTTAATTTCTTTTTCATGTGTCTTAGCTAAAGAGGGTGAATTTAATTTAATTAAAGTGCTAGGACTTTATTAATTAAATTAATTCGATCATAA
>MU223207.1:1909754-1925160 GCA_018584345.1 Thuja plicata | reverse complement strand
TAGGAATTAAATATGATGTATGATTAATGCAGATTTAGGATTTTCTACATTTGACACTTAGGTCGAGTAGAGTCAGTTAAAACTCAGAATTGCCTAGTACAATAGGACTTTGATGATCCAGAAGAATAACAAATGCAACAAAATTGGTTAGGGTTGCAAGATGCCAATTTTGGGGTGTTACAGGTATCCCATTGAGTAACAGTTGGATTAAATTTGCAATTGTTGAGTGAAGCGTTGACCATCTCTGAAATAGCTTTGTCAATGCCATCAAGAACTGTTTCGATGGGAGAAGAGACCTTCCTGAAGATATGTTTATTCCTTTCCCACCAGATGGCCCATACTACTAGGGCGGGTGTGCATTTCCAAGTGCAACAAAATAGTGATTTTGGATATAGGTCCGGCCAATCTTGGAAGAGGTCCCAAATATTGTTTGGAAGGGTAGTGCAAAAATTCAATTTGCTTAGCACATACATCCAACAGTTTTGTGCAAATGGACATGTCATAAATAAATGATCCACTATTTCATTGGGTCCATCACACAACAAGCACTTAAATGGGGGAGCTATTCTAAATTTATCTATCCTTTCACTAGTCAGAACTCTGTGCTTAATTACAAGCCATGCAAAATAGCCCACTTTTGGTAAAACAGTGTGGTTCCAGCAAAAGGAGTATGCTCATGAAGGAGTCTTATCTGTTCCTATTTGTTGTAGGAGTTTATATCCCTCTTTAATATAATAGTTACCATCTAATGTTGGAGCCCAGATTAGTTTGTCCTCAAGTGTAGAAAGATAGACATTTCTAGTGGATAGAATATTTCTAAGTGTTTCTTTATCCCTGTCACTGATTGTTAAATCCTCTGGATCCTTCCAAATGACTTTTCCTAAAAATCTGCTCACTACTGAAATATAGTGAATTATGTGAATACCCCAATTCTGTTTTGTAGCCTCTTTGATCTCCGCAATATTTGGAGAAGTGCACAAAGGAGGTTGTCCACTCCACGAGTCCCTCCAAAATTTTACACTACACCCATTATTAACTTCCCAAGTGACATACTTCACAACAATGTTTCTTGAGGTAGACATGAAGTCCCAAATGGCTGATCCTTTAGGAGTGTCTTGAAATGATATAATTTGTGATGGTTCATTATTATCTAGATATTTCTGTTGCATAATCTAACACCATTTGTTAAGAGGCTTTGAGTACATTTGCCAAATTAGTTTTCCACCAAAGGCCTCATTCCCTTTTTCCAAGTCATGCACCCCTGCACCTCCTAATGTTGGTATATGTGACATATCTTGTAAAGATATAAGAGGAATTTTCTTTTCTTGTTTCATATTTGCAGTCCAAAGAAATTTTCTAATTAGGGTTTGTATCTTGTGAAGAATGGACGAAGGAGCTTTGAGGACTACTAAGTAGTAATTTGGAATTGCTGATAAAACTGACTTGATAAGGAGGATTCTGCCTGACAGTGATAGCCATCTGGCTTTCCATGCCAAAATTTTGCCCTTTATGCATTCCAGGACCGAAGACCAATAGTTTTTTTTGTTTGAGCCCATAAATAAGGGGATGCCAAGGTACATGGATGGTAAAAAGTCCTCTATGAATCCAATAATCTGAACAATTCTGTTTGAGATCACTGTGTTGGTGTTAAACAAGTAGATCTTGGATTTTTGAGCATTAATACTTTGTCCTGACACTTCGGAGTATAATTGGAGAGTATATTTTATTCTTCTAGCCTCATGTACATTTGAGGTTCCAAACAACAGAGTGTCATCAGCAAACAATGAGTGTGTAATGGAGATATTAATGCCACTAATATGTGCCCCATTCCACGACCCAGCCAAATTCTTTTTCTTAATGAATCTACTAAAGGCCTCTGCCATGATGATGAAGAGCACTGGAGAAATGGGGTCTCCTTGCCTTAATCCGTGTGTAGAAGAGAAAAATCCTGAAGGTTTACCATTAATGATTACAGAGAACCATGCCCCCGAAATGCATGCACTAATCCATTTACACCAACCCTTGGAGAAGCCCATTTTCTGCAAAACTTTGAATAAGATGGCCCAACAAACTTTGTCATAGACTTTCATCATATTCAGTTTGATAACAAAGTTGGAGGAGTGATTCGTGTTAATTGAATGAAGAACATCATGAGCCACCAAGGCTCCCTCCATAGTTTCTCTTCTCGGCACGAATCCACCTTGTGTAGATGAGATGATAGTTGGGATAAGATGTTGCAGTCTTAAATAAATAGCCTTTGTAATGATCTTATAGGTAATGTTGCAGAGAGATATTGGTCAATGATCTACAAATATCTTTGGATCTTTGATTTTTGGGATGATAGCAATATTGGTAGTATTAAAGTACTTGAGCATACACTTGTGTTTCCTAGATTCTTCCATGGCTGCTAGTAAGTCCCAGCAAATGACTTCCCAACAACACTGGAAGAAAAGGGTTGTGAACCCATCAGGTCCTGGTGCTTTATCTGGAGGAAAGGAGAAAATGACTTTACGGAGCTCATGGATAGTAAAGGGGGCCATAAGCATGCCATTCTCAAGCAGGGACACCATTAATGAGATTTCATCAAGAATCTCATTTAGTTGCTCTTCCAAAGGGGAAGGGGTTGTATCTGGGGCTAACAGATTCTTGAATAAATTAACCCCTTCATCTCGGATATCTTGGACGTTTGAGATAATATTTCCTGAAGTCACTCCCTTTATTTCAAAAATTTTCTTTGCTGCATTTCTTTGTGTGGCTGAGGCATGGAAAAATTTTGTATTTTTATCCTCTTCACATAGCCATAGTTCCCTGGATTTTTGCCTCCAGTATTCCTCTTCTCTGTTACATAGCTCGTTCCAATCCTGTTGAAGGTCTTTTTGTTTGTGATAGGAGTCATTATTCAAACCATTTTGGATGATTTGGCTATAAATGTTAGACAGTTGTTGTTTAAATTCCTCTATTTGGTGGAATATATTCCACAAGACCTACTCATTCCACTATTTAATATTTTTCTTAATGTGTTTCAACTTCATTGTAAACTGATGCATTTTGGATCCATTAACAAATGGGGAACTTACCCACCATTGGTTCAAGAGAGGGAGAAAGTGCAGGTGTCGGAGCCACATTCTTTTAAACTTGAAAGATGAGTGATGCCTCTTATCTTTATTGCCTAAGTTGTTGATGACAAGTGAAATGGGAAAGTGATCAGAGCCAGGTAGTGCCAAGATTGCCGAATGAAATTGAACATTCTGAAGTTTCCACTCTTGTGATAGTAAGAACTTGTCCAGCCTAACAGTAATCTGTGCAAACCCTGCTCTCTTATTTGTCCATGTGAAAGAACCTTGGGTGGGATGAATATCCATGAGATTGTTATTGTCAACAAAGTGAGAGAAGTCCTGGATAGTTTTGATTGGTTGAATAATGCCTCCTATTTTTTCTGACTGGCCAATAATTGCATTGAAATCTCCCCCAAGAATGACATTCTACGTGTCTTGGCTCTGAATCAGCCTAGTGAGAACATCCCAAAGTCTCAATTTATCCTGTGTAGAAGAAGGACCATAAACATTAATTAAGATAAAATTAGTATCAAACTCTATCATCTGGAGGAGCTGCCAATTATGATCCTGCAGGATAAGTTGACCATGAATCTTTTGAGGGTTCCAAAGCACTGCCAGTCCTCCTGAAGCTCCCAAACCTTGGGAGTGCAAGGAGACCTAAGAAGGTCATTTAGCTATTGTGTTTTCATAATTGTCTTAGGAAAGTTTTGTTTCCTACAGCAAAATGATGTCTGCTTTCATAGAATTAATGGTCGATTTGATCCTCCGTCTTTTGTCAGAGGCATTGAGGCCTCTGACATTCCATGAGTTGATCTTCATTGCTGACAAGGAGAACCTTGTGTCCTCCTTGTCACATGTTTGATAACAACAAAGTTGTCATCTAGGGTAGACTGGATACCTGCAACAATTTCCAGATTGGTCTTCATGCCTTTAGATCGACCTCTTGTCTTAGGGGTTTTTGGAGTTTGAATGAATCTTTTGGGGTTTAAAATGGGAGTTTCAAAAGTAGTTTGGCAAATATCAATCAATCTTATCTCTAAACTACTTTTTTTTTTTATAATTTGTAAAAATATTGGTTTTTCAGATTAAGATGGTACTAATAATTACATCATGTGTATGATTAAAATCTTTAAAAAAAAATTATTTTTAACATTAGATCAAATCAATGTCATTTGATAAATTTAAAACGGTTAACATCCTTTTCATGAATCAATTTGTATAACTATTAGAATGATTATTGAGAATATTTTCTCACGACTTTAATTATATCAAACTTTACCTTTAACTAATTATTAAACAACTATAAATTCTCTTAAAATGCGCTTGAGATTGTATGCCTAAATTAAGCAATTAAAGGTAAAGTTTGATATAATTAAAGTCGTGAGCAAATATTCTCAATAATCATTCTAATAGTTGTACAAATCGATTCATGAAAAGGATGTTAACCGTTTTAAATTTATAAAATGACATTGATTTGATCTAATGTTTAAAAGAATTATTTTTTTAAGATTTTAATCATACACATGACGTAATTATTAATACCATCTTAATCTGAAAACCAATATTTTTACAAATTATTAAAAAAAATGTAGTTTGGAGATAAGATTGATTGATATTTGACAAACTACTTTTGAAACTCCCATTTTAAACCCTAAAAGATTCATCATGACAAGTACTAATAAAATGTCGGTGCATAGACACGCTACTATGAAAAGACTAGAGAAGTTTCTTCTTCGTTTCTAGTCTTCATTTGTTTTATTCCCCACGAAATCGATTATGTACTAAAGGCAAAATGTATCACTTGACTGCTTTTGACACCTTGAATTTGGAAGGTAGGAAGAATCGTGGTCATATTGGATGAATGATGGTACAAAAAAGGTAAAATTCCATGTCACCTCTTGCTATGTTTTTCTCTCGGTTGCCACACTACTTGCCTATCATTATTTCTACTTTTTCAGGAATCCGAAGAGCCATGCTTTATTCCAACTTTATTCTCTTGTAAGAAATAAAAGTAGTATAAGAATAAGAATTTTATGGTAGTAAAACTCATTCTAGATCTTTAAGTTCTAGATACATTTAATTTGAAGATAAAGATATCTTTAAGTTCTAGATACATTTAATTTGAAGATAAAGATATCTTTAAGTTCTAGATACATTTAATTTGAAGATAAAGATATGTATAAAGGTTGGTAGGAATGAGATTTAGAGGTGACATCAAGTAAGTATATTCACTTATAATCAATTAATCATAGTCATCAATTTAATTGATTTTGTGTAATAATTAATTTTTATAGTAATTATAATAATTAATTTAATCAATTTGTAGAAATAACTAATACTTAGAGTAGAACTTATTAATTATCACTATTTCTATGTCACTTGTCCAAATTAATCTTTATTAAGAGTCTTTAACCATAGGGATTAAGGTATGTAGTGTAAGCTAGTCTATGGACTAGGCCACACAACAAGACTTAGTCCATTTTATTCAAATTCTAATTTTCTTACTACTAAGTTAACATTTTAAAGAATTAGTCATTTTCTTGTTGATCTATGTACCAGAAGTCTCAAATTAACTAACAAAATATATCTATATAGACATGCTTGGGTCATTAGCAATCATCAAGAATTTAGGATCAAGCAACATTAACCAATAGGGAGAATCAGTCTAACACATTCAATTAGAGGACATCTATAGTCGCATAATTGCATCAGGTATCAAGCCATCTACATCATGCATCATATAAAAGGTGGACTTGCAGTTCTATGCATTAACCTTCTAAGGGATAAACTTGCAACTAAGACAAGCTACAATCTTTGTTGCTCAACTCAAAGCAAGCCCAAATGTACTTTCTAGCAAAACATTTCTTCGACAATAATGCAGATGGAAAGTATAACATATTCCACAAGTCACATTGATATAGGACTAGGCCACATGATATGGCCTTGTCATAGACCTAACTGTTGGCAAGTGATCATTTTTGTATGTTATGAATCACTTTTTGGTTGTCATTTCTGGCAACACATCTGGCATATTGATCGATTGAATTGAAGTTAAGTTTTGGTGATTCGGTTCTGGAATCAACTAAGTACAAAAGCATAAATATAGAGTTATTTTGGGTATCGAAGATTGAGATCGATGAGTTATGATGTGCAAGCTTAGAGGAAGATACTATGGGGTATGTATGACCTGCATCTAAGATCGATTTAATTTTGGTGATGATTACAGAGAGTTGGAGAGATTTGAAGACAGGTGACAACAACAAAACAATGAAACAGAGCAGTTGAACGGTAGCGATGATTTGGGGAGTATGTCGTGGACTCCTGGAAAGCTAAGTTGGATTATGATTGTGGATAATCTATATTTTGGTTATGTAAGAGCACCGACTTTGTATTTACTCTTTGCATCATTAATTATATTTTGTATTGAGAGCCGACTGTGTAATATTGGTTAAGTGAGCCGACTTGGTAATAAGAAAGCTATATATGAGAAGAATTTTTGTAAAGCGAAGATATCAAATGATGTGAATGGGAATGTGATGAGAGATATGTACGCGAATGGCAGAGAAGAGGATTGACAGAGATCATTGAAGAGATATGGCTGGACCTATCTAAGCATTGAAGATGCTTGTTTTGTTCATTATTGAGAACATTTAGTAACAAAAGTTTTGTTGTATGAGCTATAAGCTTAGTTGGCCCCTAACAGGGTGTTGTATACCATTAACAGGGTTTTTATTCCTTTAACAAGGAAATGTACTATGAAATATTTAGCTCCTAATAGGGCTAGGTCTCCTAACAGGGACATTATACTTTAGTGCATGCTTGTGGGTACCATCCCCACCGCGGTTTTCCCTTGGCCAGGGTTTCCTCGACAATAAATAATGGTGTTATGAGTTATGTGTTATTTGTTTATGCTCTTTTCATTTCAGCAAGTTTATAGTTTATGTGGAATTGGTTTAAAGTTTATTTTAAGTGTTGTAATACTGATTCACCCCCCCCCCCCCCCNTTTTAAGTGTTGTAATACTGATTCCCCCCCCCCCCCCCTCTCAATATTACCTAATCCTAACAATTGGTATAAGAGATTTTGGCCCTGGGAGAGAAATCTTAACAGCTTAAGGGAGATCAAAATGGATTCAGATAATTTACAAGAGAACTTTGAAGCTGCACTTGAAGAACTTGATAAAGCTAAAGCAGAGAATTGTGACTTGAGATTCAATTTAAGGAGAGCAGAGGGATTCATCAAGAAACTGAAAGACCATCTTGAACTTTCCAAAAATCAGAGATAAGATCTTGTGGTTTAGATAAAAGAAGATTCAGACAATGATAATTCAGATCAGGTAAAACAACTTGAAAAAGAGAATTACACTTTGAAGCTTGAGAATGAAGCAATGGCTAAAGAGATTCAACAAGAAAAGGATGCTAAAAACAAGATTGAAGAAGCTTTTAAAAATGCAAATGTTCTGATGGAACAAATGAAGAATAAGGCTGACCATTACAAGAACAAGTATCTAGAATTGGAGAAATACAATCAAATCATAAAAGGTGAACTTATTCAGCCAAAGAAACACATTGAGAAACTTCACAAGAGCAGTGACTTGATCGATGAACAAAGAGAAAGACATAAAACTAAAGGAGATATGACTGGTATTTGCTTCAATGAAGCTAAATGTTCCAAGAATCAAGAAGAGAAACCAGATGTGAATATTGATGCTTAAAAACCTACTCTTGAAGAACCTAAAGAATAGATCATACCTTTCAGAGGTAGATGTTTTGGTTGTAACAAGTTTGGACACATGAAAAGAGATTATAGAGGTAATGCCCATTTCAAAACTTTTTCTGGTTATTTTTTTTAACTGTAATGCATATGGGCACAAGAAAGCATAATGCAGGAAACTCAATCAATCTGGATATAGACAAGATAATAGAAGAGAACCTACAGTGAAACCCACATGTTACAAATATAATAACATTGGAGACATTGTAAAGTATTATAAGTTTTAAGTAAATCAGGACATAAGACATCTATATGTTACAAATGCAACAATCCAGGTCATATAGCAAAGTTTTGCAAGTATAATGGAGTAAATAATAGAAGAGTACCACCTCCTATGAATACAAAGAAGAATGAAAATGATACTGTTAAAAGTCTTGTGGAACTCAAGAGTGATTTTGACAGTTGTTTCAAAAAAAGCAGAAGATAATAGAAGTGGTAAGATATGGAAAATCAAAGAGAGAAGTGAGATATTGGTTCAGGGAGAGACAGTAGATGCTACTGGATCTTTTCCTGATGATAAAAAAGTAGAATCGACCAGAATGGCTGATTATGGCCTTAGGGGGAGCATTGGATGAACATAGTAGAACATATCCAACCCCTAATTCTGAGGAGTGAGCTCTAGCGATCTTAGGTATGTTGTGTACAAACATCATAGAAGTTATATCTGAGAGCGCAACATCGGACAATGCATATTTTGAGATCGTGGGATTTCTAATTGACTGGACAGTGTATGATGTTAAGTGTATTGGGTAATGTGCAATTTTACACTTAGTGATGAATAAAGGACATATGAGATTCATATTTCTTTATCATTTGAAGAGAAGAGACCTAAGGAAGAGTTGAAGGAAGTAAAGAAATAGTTAGCAGAATATTCTTCTAGATTGGAAAGTACTGCTACTGCAACCCTTCCACATCCTAAAGTTATGATGGTATCTATTTCACCTTCTACAGTAATTGATGTAACCACCCCTTCAACACCACTGAAGACCTCGCAGGCAGTAAAGATTGTTCCTAGAGTTAACACTAGATCCACCAAACTGGATTCACCACCTAAAGAATAGAGGACTGAGGGAGAAGAGAAGAAAGCTGAAAGTGACAGACAAGTATGGAAACTAGACTTGAAGATTATTGCTATTGAGCAAGGGAATCTAGTTTCAATAAACAAGTACTATGACAGGTATGATGAAAATGATAAACTTATGATTGAAGATATTGTAGTAAATCACTTACTTGTTTTCAAGAAACATTTGTTAGAGATAGAGGGTAGTGTACCTAAAGAGTTACATGGTAGACTAGAAATAAGAAAACAATAGCACATATTGAAGATGAGGCTATCAAGAATCAAGCAATCAATGACATGTTACCTTTAATTTCTATGCAAGAGAGAGATAGAATATTTGGTGAACTGAAAATATGATTTGGGGAGTATATCATGGACTCCTGGCATGATAAGTTGGATTATGATTGTGGATAATATATATTTTGGTTATGTAAGAGCTCTAACTTTTTATTTACTCTTTTCATTATTAATTCTATTTTGTATTGAGAGTCGACTATGTAATATTGGTTAAGTGAGCCGACTTGGTAATAAGAAAGATATATATTGTTAGTAATAACTGAGAGGGGGGTGAATCAGTGGCCTCAAAAATTAATCCTTAAATCAACCCTTAAAAATTATGACCACAAATTATGCCTCTATTTATCTTCTGTCCTATAAGATGAATGCCTTGAAATACTTATATCAATTTACTACTTGTCGAATTTCTTTGTAAATCTCTCTTCTGTATGATTACTGATAAGCAATCAACTATTTACCGAAACATAGTAAGCAGAGTATACCGATAAACCCAAAATTACATATGTGAAATGTAAAATAGTAAAGTAATGAAACATAAACACATACCACATGGATTTTTAACATGGAAACCTTGTTAAGGGAAAAACCACTGGGACCGGTACCCCAAATTTTCACTCTTCTAAAGTGAGATGTGTTAGGAGCCAACCTGGTTAAAGGTTACAAACACACTGTTAGGTGTGACCTTGTTAGAGGATTTAAAAGATAGTTTGTCACCTAGTATCTGGCATCTAATGCTACCATCCTTGATCAAACACTCACTTGGCCTGTCAATAGGTAGCAGGCATATCCAATGCTACTTTCTATGATCAAACTTTTTGATACTCCTTGGGATGTATCTCAATTGTAGAAGACTTTTAAGTCCTTCTCGGTTAAGAGACTTGATGCTTAAATGGTTAAACTGAAACACTAATGATCTGTTCATACATACAACTTAATTGTAGATTTTTAGATCTATTATAAGTGCATTACCTCTTTGATCAATATAATCAATTCTATACCTTTGCTCCACACTGTTCTTCTCTGTGATGTTGTCTCATTGTTCGTCGGTGTCTGCATAATCTAGCTCTTTCCTCAGCTTGATTGATCAGGTCTGAATGAAGATTTTCTTCTCCTTCATAATCTTGTTAGTATCTTCCCTCTTTTCTCTTCACCCCACACAATTCGTAATGAATTGGGTTTGTCTCTTTCTAGACATGATTTGACCTTTTCTTGGCTTTCTTGATTCTTGGCGTGATCTACAATTCTCGCCAATCAGATTTAAAGCAAAAATCCACTTTTATCTCGAAGAGATCTTCTTGCCAACTGGACAAATTAGCTTGAAATCAATTACTTATCCTCGGCTTTATCTAGACGATTAAAATAATGATAAGTATCAGTTAAGTCTATCTTTAGCTCTTTGACAACTAAGCATTTTGTCATTTTCTAAACTCTCTATTCTGTCAGTCAACACTTCAGTTAGTCATCGGTGATAATTGACTCTTTTGTCGGTGTGACTTTAGTTGTCATCATGATCTTCGTCCTTTGTCTTTTCCATCGAGCAACACTAAAATTTTGTTTGTCGGATTACTCTGTGTTTTTCTCATTGGGAAACACTGTGACTTTTCTTGTCAGTAATGTTGTACATTAGCTCATCGGGTATCACTGGGACTTTTCTCTTTTACTATGTCCATCAGTGTGCACTCTGTCGGTGTATACAGTCACTTAGTGAATACTTGACTTATATGCATTACTGAAAGCATAGCCTTTGATTCATCAGTTCTTTGAAGTCTTTGGAAGTATTTCCATGACCATACAGATTATATCAAGTTGACATCAATGAAAATACAATACATTAACTGATTTAATTCCTTGCATGATCATCAACTTAACATCTTCAAACATTCAATCAGTTACATGTCATCAATCTCTCCCTTTGGCATTGATGGAAACATACTACATTATCATACTATACTATTACTAATACAATATGAAATATATAGTTTTATCAATCTTTACTAATGTAACTATTACAAATGTATGGCTTTCGGTAAGATCAAATAGCTTTGATTTGATTCTTGAAACTTTCTATCTGTCTTCAATCCCTTCACTAGATAGATGTAGAATATTTCTTTCTCTGATGTGATGTGTTCTTCTTCTATGTCAAACTCTCTCCCTTTGATTGTTCTCCTTTATTTTGACATCTCTTGTCAGCAATTCTTTCCCTTTGTGTGTACTCTCCCATTCTTGTTACATCTCTCCCTTTGGATACTTTGATGGATATGATCTCTCCCTGAGATGATAATGGATATAATATATACCTTTATCAGTATGATAATGTGATATCTCTCTCCATTTGACAACAATGCCAAACAAACATCTTTGTCAAACAGATCTTTTCTATCCATAATATATTCCTTGAATTTCCCTATCCATCGGTAATAACTCGGGTGCTTGGAGTAGATAAATACCTTGTTGTGTATTGATGTATCTTTGAAGTCCATCTCTCTTCTTGCATAAACATGAATGGTATTCTAATAATATGTAGGCTAATGTAGCCTTCTAGTCATCTTATTGACTAGTAGACAAGGGTTTGACCCCTAGTCTCTTTCTCAAGTATTCAAATGCATCCTTGGGTAGTGGCTTGGTGAAGATATTGGCCAATTTTTCCTTTGATTGCACATACTCAAGTATCACCTCCTTTGCTTGAACTTTTTCTCTTAAATAATGATACTTTGTGGCAATATGCTTTGTTTTAGCATGCATGACTAGATTATTGGAAATGTTTATTGCACTTTTATTATCACAGTAGATAATTACTGGTTCAAGAATTTTCATATGCATACCTTCTAGTAATTGTTTGATCCATGCAATATTTGAGTAGTTTGCAGCAGCAACAACATACGCTGCTTCTGCAGTAGACTGAGAGATGCATCCTTGCTTCTTGCTGATCCATGTGACAAGTCTGTCACCCATAAAGAATGCTCCTCTAGTTGTGCTCTTCCGGTCTTCAATATTTCCAGCCCAATCATCATCGGTAAAGACCTTACGTTCAAACTTGCTTTCTCTTCTATACCATAAGCCATATTCCTCGGTATTCTTCAGATATCTTAGAACTCTTTTCACAGCAGTCATATGTGATTCCCTGGGATTAGCAAAAAATATTGTAACTATTCCTACTGCATATGCAATATCTAGTCTAGTATGTACAACATACATGATTTTTCCAATCATTGATCTGTACAAAGTCTGATTTACCTCTTATGACTTGTCTTCCTTTGTCAGCTTACATCCAATTGCCATCGATGTTCCAACTGGTTTGGACTCTTCCCTTTTGAATATTTTTAGTACTTCTTTGATGTACTTGGATTGTTTAATGAAAACACCTTCATCATGTTGCACGATCTGCAGACCAAGAAAGAACTTGATCTCTCCAAAAAAAGACATCTCAAACTATTTTCCCATTTCATTTGCAAATGATTTGCATAGCATATCATTGCCTCCAAATATGATGTCATCAACAAATATCTCAGCAATCAAAATGTTAGCATCAGTATCTTCCTTCAAATAAAGAGTATTGTTTTCACTAGTTCTTACAAATCCAATACTTATAAGATAGGAATGAAGTCTTTCATACCAGGCTCGGGGTGCTTGTTTCAATCCATATAGGGCTTTGTGTATTCTACATACCATGTCCCTCTTGTCTGGATCAACAAACCCTTCTGGTTGTTCAATGTATACCTCTTCTTCAAGTATTCCATTTAGGAATGCAGACTTGACATCCATTTGATATACCTTGAATCCTTTACATGCAGCATAAGAAAGTAATATTCTTACTCCTAGCCTAGAAATGGGTGCAAAGGTCTCTCTATAGTCAATTCCTTCTTCTTGTGCATACCCCTTGCATACTAGTCTTGTTTTATTTCTGGTGACTTCTCCATTCTCATTCAGTTTATTCCTGAATATCCATTTTGTACCGATGACATTCTTCTCATCTAGTCTTGGTACAAGTGTCCATGTCTTTTTCTTCTCTATCTACTCAATCTCTTCATTCATAGCACTTATCCATTCATCATTATCAAGTGCAGCATTGACAGATTTTGGCTTATAATCACAAATAAGACATCTTGTATTTAGAGACTTACTTCTGATTCTCATACCAGCCTTCTTGTCTCCAATGATCTACTTCTGTGGATGGTTCCTTGTGACATATCAAGAAAGTACAGGTTCAACTCTTTTTATATCAGCTTGATCATCATTTTGTCCTTCATTCTGTTCTCCGTCACTTTGTGCATCACCTTGAGCAATATTCTAATCGTCGTTATTTGCAGCCTGATGCTCGGGTGCAATGATATGTTTCTCGAGAACTCTACATTGTTGTTCAGGTAGATTTTTAGGTTCTTCATTGTATACAAACCTATTGTAGTCCTCTGGTTCTTTAGTGCTTTCCTTTTCATTCTTCTCTACAAATTCATCTATCTTTACATTTTCACTTTCAACAATTTTGTTAGAGGCTTTATTTAGACATTTATAAGGCTTGCTCTTGGTGGAATACCCTAGAAAGATTCCTTCATCACCCTTGGAGTCAAGTTTTCCATTTTTATCATCTTTTAAGATATAACATTGACTACCAAAAATTTTGAAATAACTCACATTGGGTGTGTATCCATACCAAAGCTCATAAGGTGTCTTCTTGGTGTCTTTCTTCAATTGTACTCTATTCAATTTGTAAATAGCAGTACTGACAGCTTCTCTCCAGAAGATTTGGGTGATGCCTTTCTCTATCATCAGTGGCCTTGCACAATCAACTATGGATATGTTCCTTCTTTCAGCAATTTTATTTTGCTGTGGTGTTCTTGGTACAGAGACATGTCTTTTGATTCCATGCTCATTACAAAAGTTAGTGAATTCATCTGAAATAAATTCCCCTCCTCTATTTGATCTTAAGCATTTCAATTCTTTACCACTTTGTTTCTCAATCATTGCCTTATACCATTTAAACATCTTAAATGCTTCTGATTTATCTTTTAGAAACATGACTATCATCATTCTAGAGTAATCATCAACAAAGAGAATAAAATATCTATCTCCATAGTAACTCTTTGTCCTCATAGGTCCACATAAATCAGTATGGACTAATTCTAGAATGGCATCAGATGTATGGGTTTTTCTTTTGAAACTAGACTTTGTCATCTTAACTTTTTAACAATTCTTACACATGATGTTGTCAGGTTTAGTCATCGTTGGTAAACTTCTTACATTTCTCTTTTTTCTAATCTTTATCATGTTGTCAAAGTTCACATGACACAATCTTTTGTGCCACAACCATATGTCTTCATTTCTAGCCATTAAGAAAGTGGTGTCAGTATCATTTAGATAGAATAAGTTACCTTTTGTCTGCTCACCGCTACCAATCAGATTTCCTGATTCGTTGAAGATCTTTGCCTTCTTATTTTCAAATGCTACTCTCTGACCTGAATTATTCAACTGAGAAACACTCAATAGATTATAATTCAATCCATTTACCCAATAAGCATTTTCACATTTTATCTGGTTATTAAAAATTATGGTTCCTCTACCTTCAACTCGACAAGGTGTATCATTACCCATTCTTACTTAACCACCTTTATAGTATTCAAAAGTCTCAAAATTTTGCTTGTCACCAGTCATATGGTGAGTGCAGCCACTATCTATGATCTAGACATCATTTTTACTAACTTTAGATACGAGTACAGTTTCTACATACCTTTCTTCATCATCATCTAAATCATCTTTTACTGCCACAAACACCATCTCGATGTCTTCATCAGATTCAGTGTCAGTATCATCATCTTTTCTTTTTCTAGATAACTAGCCTTCTTTCCTTTGTCCATGTAGTCTCGGGTATCTCTTCTTTCTGATTTTCAGTACCTTCTGCAATCACCTCTGTCTGACTTCTTTTCAAATGATTTGTCATTACTTCTATCATCTTTTCTTCTGTTAGGACATCTTGCAACAAAGTATCCAATCTCTTTATAATTAAAACAAACAAGTGGTAATTTACCTTTGTATTTACCTTTGCCTCTCTACATTCTTCTTGCCATAAGAGCTTCAATTTCATCAAGATATTCTTCTTCAATTTCACTATCACTATCTTTTCTCATAGTGTGTTTATGACTTGATTTACTTATTCTCAAAGAAGATTTGAATGCAGACTCTATGTTTGGTAAGACACTATTATCAAAGTTATTCATCTCAAATGAAAT
>MU223207.1:1882654-1909704 GCA_018584345.1 Thuja plicata | reverse complement strand
TTGATTTACTTATTCTCAAAGAAGATTTGAATGCAGACTCTATGTTTGGTAAGACACTATTATCAAAGTTATTCATCTCAAATGAAATCAGTCTTCCAATCAAACTGTCTAGAGTAACATTTCTATTCGCTACTGTTCTCATTTCTTGAATGGAAGATACTCTAATAGCATAAGTAGGCAGTAAGGTTCTTAGAATTTCACTTACCATTGTATCTTCTTCTAGTACACCTCCAACTCCTTGGATAGCATTGACTACCTCTTTTATTCTTGTGTTGTACTGTGTGATGTTTTCACCTTCTTTCATTTTGAGATCATCAAACTTTCCTCTAAGGCTTTCGGCCTTGGCTCTCAAAACATTTTTGTCACCACCATGTACAAGCATCAATTTGTCCCACATCTACTTTGCAGTCTTGTAGGTTTTGACATCTTCAAATTCAGCATCAGAGAGTGAGGAAGCAAGCTCTATTATCATGAAATTGTGCTCATGCTTCTGTCTCATTTTTTCAACTGTGGGTGCTCCTATGGGAAACACATATTTAGTATCTAAGTATTGAGTAACATCATTTCCAATACTTGATAAGTGAAGTCTTATTCTGCTCTACCATGAAGCAAAATTGTCTTTGTTCAACTTGGGCACATCTCATATGTTCATCTTGTGATCTTTATCTTAGGTCTTGAAACCTTCCTTCTAAGCACACAAGCTCTGATACCAATTGTTATTAATAACTGAGAGGGGGGCGTGAATTAGTGGCTTCAAAAACTAATCCTTAAATCAACCCTTAAAACTTATAACCACAAATTATGCCTCTAGTTATCTTTTGTCCTACAAGATGAATGCCTTGAAATACTTATATTAATTTACTAATTTTTGGATTGCTTTGTAAATCTATCTTCTATATGATTACCGAAAAGAAGTCAACTATTTACCGAAACATAGTAAATATGCAGAGTATACCGATAAATCCAGAATTGCATATGTGAAATATAAAACAGTAAAGTAATGAAGCATAAACACATAACACATGGATTTTTAACGTCCAAACCATGTTAAGGGAAAAACCACTGGGACCGTTACCCCAAATTTTCACTCTTCTAAAGTGAGCTCTATTAGGATCCAACCCTGTTAAAGGTTACAAACACACTATTAGGTGTGACCTTGTTAGAGGATTTAAAAGATAGTTTGTCACCTAGTATATGGCATCTAATTCTACCATCCTTAATCAAACACTCACTTGGCCTGTCAATAGGTATCGGGCATATCTAATGCTACTTGCTATGATCAAACTTTTTGATACTCCTTGGGATGTATCTCAATTGTAGAAGACTTTTAAGTCCTGCTAGGTTAAGAGACTTGATGCTTCAATGGTTAAACTAAAAAATTAATGATTTGTTCATACATACAACTTAATTATAAATTTTTAGATCTATTGTAAGTGCATTACCTCTCTGATCAATATAATCAATTCTATACCTTTTCTCCACATTGTTCTTCTCCGTGATGTTGTCTCACTATTCGTTGGTGTCTACAGAGTCAAGCTCTTCCTCAGCTTGAGTCATCAGGTCTGAATGAAGACTTTCTTCTCCTTCAGAATCTCGTTAGCATCTTCCCTCTTTTCTCTTCACCCCACACAAGTCGTAATGAATTGGGTTTGTCTCTTTATATACATGATTTGACCTTTTCTTGGCTTTCTTGATTCTTGGTGTGATCCACAATTATCACCAATCAGATTTAAAGAAAAAATCTTGTTTTATCTCAAAGAAATCTTCTTGCCAACTAGACAAATCAGCTTTAAATCAATTACTTATCCTCAGCTTTATCTAGACGATTAAAACAATGATAAGTATCAGTTAACTCTATCTTTAGCTCTTTGACAGCTAAGCATTTTTTCATTTTCTGAACTCTCTATCCTGTCAGTCAACACTTTAGTTAGTTATCAGTGATAACTGACTGTTCCATTGGTGTGACTTCAGTTGTCATCGGGATCTCCGTCCTTTGTCTTTTCCATTGAGCAACACTAAAAAAAATTTTGTCGGGTTACTCTATGTTTTTCTCATTAGGAAACACTGTGACTTTGCTCATTGGTAATGTTGTGCATTAGCTCATCGGGTATCACTTTGAATTTTCTCTTTTACTTTGTCCGTCAGTGTGCACTCCATCGGTGTATACAGTCACTTAGTGAATACTTGACTTATATGCATTACTAAAAGCATAGCCTTTGATTCATCGGTTCTTTGAAGTCTTTGGCAGTATTTCCATGACCATACAAATTATATCAAGTTGATAGCAATGACAATACAATACATTAACTGATTTAATGCCTAGCATGATCATCAACTTAACATCTTCAAACATTCAATCGGTTACATCTCATCAATATATATATATATATATATATATATATATATATATATATATATATATTGTTGGATGATATCAGTTTTGGTTATTGATCATGTTGTTGATATTCATGTTTTGTCACTGATGTCAACATATAGTTTTATGAAGAAGATAGACTAGCTACTTAACTGGATGGAGTGTATGGACACTGTACAAATGATTCAGAATGATCAAAGTTGGAATTATGCAGAAGGATGTGTGCTGACGTTATCGCTAAGGTCGCTTTACTTTATATTACCTACTGTGGATGTTATAGTTGATTTAGTGAAGACTGGTTTTCTGGACTGTAATTGTGATTCTAGACAGAGCAGGTCTCTGTGTTTCAGGTATATCTTTCTGGAAAAGATATTTTAGAACTTGCGAGCTTACTGTTGGACAGCAAACATATGATAGAGTAATGGGTTGATTTTGATTGTTGATTGGTTGCTGATGATGTTAGCTATGGCGTGTATTTTGGAGAAGACCTATTTCCTGGCCGACTTCAGACATGTAGCATGTGAAATTAATTGTGAGCATCAATTGCGGATCTAAAAGTATATGTAATGAATTGTAAATGTTGTGTACTTGTTATAGATACTGTGTGTATCTTAGCAAGGGGCTATGTAATTATTTGTATGATGGAAAGCCTTAATTCACCGACCTAGTTAATTATGTATTAGGAAAGCTTAACTGGCTAACCTAATGAATTATTGTAAGAAGGTATATATGAAAGATAAATTCTTGAGAAGAAGTGCGACAGAGAAAAGAAAGAGAAGAGTGGAAGTTGCGAAGCTTGTTGACTGCTGGATACAAAGCAGAGTTGATACATCATTGGAACTGACCAAGAAAAGACAGTTTCTATCTGACAGTTCACTGGAATTTGTATTTTTTGTATACACTTTATTTGGATTGTAAATCATTGAGGGTGGCTTTAACCTTCTTTGGGCAGTGTGCCTTGGCAATGAGCCTACTATTTTATTTGACTCCTAATAGGATCTGTCTCCTAACAGGGACTGTGTACTAAAATGTTGTAACAAGCTCCAAACATGGCTAATATCTCTTAACAGGGATACTATACTCTCAGTACTTTATTTGTGGGTGTTAATTCCCACCATGGTTTTACCTTTAATAGGGTTTCCTTAACAACAAATGTTGTGTTATGGTTTTGTCTATTACTGTGTTATCATTTACATTTGCAGATTTGGTTTATAAAGTATAAATTTTAATAATCTAGATTACAATTGATTCANTTCCCCCCCCCCCCCCCCCTCTCAGTTGTCTTGTGGACTATTATTCCTAACAATTGGTATCAGATCTATTGGTCCTCAGAGAGAAAGTTTAACAGCTTGAGGTGATCTTGAAGATGACTTACTATAGGAAGGATAGTCCAAAGTTTGACTCTGAAAATTTTGATAGTTGGCAGAACAAGATGAGAACACATTTGCTATGTCTGGGAATTGACTACTAGATGCTAACAAAGAAGACAGAAAAGATGGAGACTGAGGATAAATTAGAGAAATCCAGTGAAGAACAAAATTAGATATCATCATGCAATATGGTTGTAAGGGAATCCTTAATCAGCACATTATCAGAAGGAGAATTTACTGAAGTAAAGGACTTGGACTCTGCACATGAAATCTAGTTAAGACTAGAAGCACTATATGTTGGAGACAAATTTACAAAGCAAGAAAAGTTACAGAACTGGAAGACAAAGATGGAATCACCAAAGATGAGAGAAGATGAAAACATTCAAGCATATGCATAGAGAATTACTGAGGTAGTTACTGGTATTAGGAACTCTAGAGGAACTTACAGTGAGGAATAAGTTATTGCAAAGATACTCAGATCTTTGACACCTGCATATAGAACCAAGGTTTAGGCTATATAAGAGATCATACCTTTGACACTGAAATTCACCAGAGAGATGTTGATTGGAAAGCTAACTACCTTTGAAGCTGTAGAATTGGGAGACACTCTACCTAAGGTTGAGTCAGCATTCAAAGAAACTGTGCACAAAAGAAAAAGAATCTTACCTGGAAATGCAAGCTCAAGTAGTAATGACCTAAAAGAAGAACTTGGAGCCTATGCTGATAAATGGGAACAAATACAGGAAGAAGAAAGAAAGCTATATGAAATTTTTGCACTGATTGCCAAAAGAGAAAAGAGAGGTAAGGGTAATTTTGAGGGAAAATTACCTTTGAAATGTTTTTCATGTAACAAGATCGGTCATTTTGCATCTAGATGTCCTACAAGAATTCCAAAGAACAAACCTAAGTTTTTCAAGTCTAAGTTCTCAAAGGATAAGGAATGTTATTATGCTAGTGAAGGTATATCTGATGATGAGAACGGTGAGTATGATGAAATTGGATTTATTGATATTAAGGATGATGAACC
This sequence comes from Thuja plicata, assembly GCA_018584345.1. Lineage (NCBI taxonomy): Eukaryota > Viridiplantae > Streptophyta > Pinopsida > Cupressales > Cupressaceae > Thuja > Thuja plicata. The sequence goes on along the minus strand of MU223207.1, from coordinate 1,904,933 downwards.
TATGCATGAAGAAAAAACATTAGTATCTCGAGTTGAAAATAAATCTGAATGGGTCATAAATAGTGGTTGCTCACATCATATGAGTGGAGATAAAAATAAGTTTGTGAGTTTGAAAAAACATGATGGTGGTTTTGTTAGATTTGGTGACAATACTCCTAAACTTATTATTGGAATTGGAACTATTTCCTTGGATGGAAAGACTAACACTGACAATGTATTAATTGTTGATGGGCTTAAGCACAATTTGTTGAGTGTTGGACAGCTAGTGGACAAGGGTTATCAAATACATTTCATAAATGGAAAGTGTAATATCAAGAGCAAAACAGGAGACTTGATAGCATCTGGTACTAAATCCAGAGGTAATGTATTTGAATTGAACACATCTGAAGCTTCTTGTTTTGTTGCAAAGGTTGATGACAGCTAGTTATGGCACAAAAGATTTTGTCATGTTAATTTTGATAACATTGTGAAGGAAAGTATGACAAAGGCAGTTAGAGATCTACCTAAAATTGTAAATCCATCTAACACTATATGTAGAGAATGTGTTATGGGAAAATAGACTTGAAGCACCTTCAAAAGTAAAGCTTATTCAGCAAAAAGGAAGTTGGATATGGTGCATACATATCTATGTGATCCTATAAGAACAAGATCATACTATGGTGAAAGGTATTTTATAATTTTTGTTGATGAATTTTCTAGAATGATGTGGGTTACATATTTGAGAGAGAAATATGAAGCATTTGACAAGTTCAAGTTGTTCAAACAAAAAGTTCAAAATGAATCTGGTTTAAAGATGAAATTTTTGAGATCAGACAGAGGAGGAGAGTTTACATCAGAACTATTTAACACATACTGTGAAGAAAATGGAATACATAGACAGAATTCAACTCCTAGAACTCCACAACAGAATTGGATAGCAGAGTGAAGAAAAAAAACCATATTAGATGCTACAAGGACTATGTTGTTGTAAGGAAATGTATCACATGTTCATTGGAGAGAAGCAGTTGGCATTGTTGTGTACACATTAAATAGAATTCAAATCAGAGAAGGTACAACTAAAACTCCTTATGAATTATGGTTTGATCATGCACCTACTGTGAAATATTTTAGAATGTTTGGTAGTAAATGTTATATCAAAAGAGATGATGAGATAGGCAAGTTTGATGCTAGAAGTGTTGAAGGAATCTTTCTTGGTTATTCCACTAAGAGTAAAGCATATAAATGTTTCAATATGAGACTGAGGAAACTAATTGAAAGCACAAATGTGAGGATAGATGAGAAATTTCAAATTTGGGAAAGAATTTATGATTGTGGTCAAATAACAGAATGAAGAGAAGTTGATGATGAACCTGAAGGACCCCTGATGATCGAGAATGAGATTGAAGAAGAAGAACAGGTCGAAGCTACTTAGACATTAAAGACACTAAGGTATGTAAAGAAAAACCACCCTGAAGACCAAATTAGTGGTGATGCAAGCAAAGGCATGATGACTAGATCTAAAGTTAGAGATGAGATCTGTTTGATTTCTCAAGTTGAACCAAAGACTACTGATGAAGCATGTAAAGATGAATCTTGGACTAAAGCCATGGAAGAAGAACTAGAACATATAAAGAAGAAAAATACTTGGGAATTGGTTCTAAGACCTAAGAGCAAGAATGTGATTGGCACTAAGTGGGTTTTCAGAAACAAAATGGATGAGGAAGGCACAGTGGTAAGAAAAAAGGCTAGACTAGTATGTAAAGGCTACTCACAATAAGAAGGCATAGACTATGAAGAAACATTTGCACATGTTGCTAGATTGGAAGCTATGAGACTATTACTTGCTTATGCTACACATAAAGACTTCAAAGTGTATCAGATGGATGTGAAATCAGCATTCTTGAATGGTGATCTAGAAGAAGAAGTGTACATTGAGCAACCTGATGGTTTTCCTTTGACAGATGATGAAAACATGGTTTGCAGACTGAAGAAGGCACTGTATGGACTGAAACAAGCACCGAGGGCATGGTATGCAAGATTGGATAAAAATCTATTTCGTCTTGGTTTCAGAAAAGGTAATGCAAACAGTAATTTGTATTTAAGAACTGATGAACATGGAATCTTAATTATAGAAGTTTTTGTTGATGATATCATTTTTGGAGGAAATGATAAAATGAGTAAAAAAATTTCTAAAGAGATGGAGAATGAGTTTGAAATGTCAATGATTGGTGAGATGAATTTTTTTCTTGGTTTGCAAATTAATCAGAGTAAGAAAGGCATATTTATATCTCAGACCAAGCATCTTAAGTAAATGTTGAAGAAATTTGGAATGGAAGATTGTAAACCTGTTGGAACACCCATGGTGACAAGGAACAAACTATCTAAAAATGATGAGACTCAAAGTTTTGGGCAGACTAAGTATAGATCAATGATTGGAGGTCTTCAATATTTGACACACACTAGACCAGATATTACCAATGCCATTGGAATTGTGGCTATATATCAGGAAGATCCTAAAGAGACACATTTTATTGTTGTGAAAAGAATTTTCAGATATTTGAAAGGGATAGTAGAATATGGATTATGGTATGAAAAATCTGATGATTTTACATTGTGGGCTTTTGCTAATGTTGATTGGGTAGGAAATGTAGATGACAGGAAGAGCACAAGTGGTGGAGCATTTTTCCTTGGAAAAAGGCTAGTTTCTTGGTTGAGCAAGAAGCAGAACTGTATTGCTCAATCTACTGTTGAGTCAGAGTATGTTGCTGCTGCAATAAACTGTACACAAGTTTTTTGGATGATACAAATGTTGAAGGACATTGGAATAATTTTCAAAGAACAAGTGGTTATCCATTGTGATAACACCAGCACAGTGAATATGTCAAAGAATCCTGTAATGCATTCAAAGACTAAACATATTTCCATCAAGTATCATTTCTTAAGGGAGAAGGTAGCAGATAGAGAGATTGAACTGGAGTATATTAGCACAAAGGAACATATAGCAGATATATTTTCTAAACCTTTGCCAAAACATGCTTTTGAATATCTCAGAGGCATGCTTGGGGTGATGGCCCCTCCCAATGAAAACTAAATGATGCAAATGTGCATTATTCCAGTGGATCTCAAAGTTAAATCATTCTTTGGACTTGATGTATGGATCTACTCCTTAGGGGGAGTGATCGCAGGAGAATACTATGGAGTACATTTGGGTAATCTTGCACCTAGCTGATTGGACATAAAGATTTTAAAAAGCTACATCTTACAAAAGACTACAGATGAAGTATGGCACCCTTCACCATTGCTGCCAAAGGGGGAAGAAATCTATGTGAAAATCCCTACTATTTTGGGGATATTTGTGTTGAGGATATTGAGAAGATTGTATTGAGAGAGAGTACTTTTGGGTTGATGCATATGGACTTTCCCATATGTTGCCATCAATGCCAAAGGGGGAGATTGTTGGATGATATCAGTTTTGGTTATTGATCATGCTATTGATATTCATGTTTTGTCACTGATGTTAACATATATTTCTATGAAGAAGACAGTCTGGCTACTTAATTGGATGGAGTGTCTAGACACTGTATAAATGATTCAGAATGATCAAAGTTTGACTTATGCAGAAGGATGTGTGCTTACCTTATCCCTAAGGTTGCTTGACTTTATATTACCTACTATGGATGTTACAATTGATTTAGTGAAGAGTGGTTTTCTGGACTGTAACTGTGATTCTAGACAGAGCAGGTCTCTGTGTTTCGGGTATATCTTTCGAGCAAAGATATTTCAGAACTTGCAAGCTTACTAATGGAAAGCTGACATATGATAGAGTAATGGGTTGAGTTCGATTGTTGATTGGTTACTGATGATTTTAGTTGTGGTGTGTATTCTAGAGAAGACCTATTTCCTGGCTGACTTCAGACATGTAGCGTGTGAAATTAATTGTGAGCATGAATTGCAGATCTGAAAGTATATGTAATGAATTGTAAATGTTGTATACTTGTTATAGATACCGTGTGTATCTTAGCAAGGGGATATGTAATTATTTGTATGATGGAAAGCCTTAATTGGACGACCTAGTTAATTATGTATTAGGAAAGCTTAACTGGCCGACCTAATGTATTATTGTAAGAAGGTATATATGAAAGATAAATTCTTGAGAAGAAGTGTGAGAGAGAAAATAAAGGGAAGAGTGGAAGCTGTGAAGCTTGTTGACTGTTGGATACAAAGCAGAGTTTATACATCATTGGAACTGACCAAGCAAAGACAGTTGCTATCTGACAGTTCATTGGAATGTATATTTGTTGTATACACTTGATTCGAATTGTAAATCCTTGAGGTTGGATTTAACCTTCTTTTGGTAGTGTGCCTTGGCAGTGAGCCTACTATTTTCTTTGACTCCTAACAAGGTTTGTCTCCTAACGGGGACTGTGTACTGAAATGTTGTAACAAGCTCCTAACAGGGCTAATATCTTTTAACAGGGATACTATACTCTCAGTACTTTATTTTTGGGTGTTAATTCCCACCGGGGTTTTACCTTTAACAGGGTTTCCTTGACAACAAATGTTGTGTTATGGTGTTTTCTATTACTGTGTTCTCATTTACATTTGCAGATTTGGTTTATAAAGTATAAAGTTTAATAATCTAGATTACAACTGATTCACGCCCCCCCTCTCAGTTGTCTTGTGGACTATTATTCCTAACATATATATATGAAGACTTTTTGTAAAGGGAAGATATGAAATGATGTGAATGGGAATGTGATGAGAGATATGTATGCCAATGGCAGAGTAGAGGATTAACAAAGATCATTGAAGAGCTATGAATGGAACTATATAAGAATTAAAGATGCTTGTTTTGTTCATTATTGAGAACACTTTGTAACATAAGTTTTTTTGTATGGGTTGTAAGCTCAGTTGGCCCTTAACAAGGTGTTGTATACCTTTAACAGGGTTGTTATTCCTTTAACAAGAAATGTACTATGTAATATTCAGCTCCTAACAGGCCTAGGTCTCCTAATAGGGACATTATACTTTAGTGTATGCTTGTGGGTACCATCCCCACCGGGGTTTTCCCTTGGCCAGGGTTTCCTCAATAAAAAACAATGGTGTTATGAGTTATGTGTTATTTGTTTATGCTCTTTTCATTTCAGCAAGTTTATGGTTTATGTGGAATTGGTTTAAAGTTTATTTTAAGTGTTGTATTACTGATTCACCCCCCTCTCAGCATTACTTAATCCTAACACTAACCACTTATTGGGACCTTATTTGCATAATATAAATCTCTGACATAACTTTACCATAGAATTTTCATATCATATTTCAACCAGATCATAAATCATGATCACATGTAACAACACTACAAGTGGACATCAAAAATCAAAATCCCTCTATCAAATCTAAAATAAATTAATTTCTCTCATTCCTATATGACTTTTTTATTTCTTATCTATTTCTATTCATATATGATTGTTTATCATTATTTGATTATTTTAAATGAGATTTAAATCATATAATGTAAGAGATAATGCATCTTAGGTTTTCAAGGTTAGCTCTTTATTTCCTCACAATTTTATATCTATCATAGTTATTGATTTGTTATATTATACGAAACACATTTTGTTCTCTCTATTACTATCATGTTGCATATTAGATTTTCCCATCTTAGGTTTTGAGGGTTATCTCTTTATTTCCTCACAATTTTATATCTATCATAGTTATTAATTATGTTCTCTCCGTTACTATCATGTTGCATATTAGATTTTCCAATCTTAGGTTTTCAGGGTTAGCTCTTTATTTCCTCATGATTTTATATTTATCATAGTTATTAATTAGCTATATTATAGGAATCACATTTTGTTCTCTTCATTGCTATCTTGTTGCATGTTATATTTACTCTTAAAAGTTAATTTTTTTTAATCTCGACGTGCTTATTTTATAATAACAAATTCAAATAAATTGAATTATCTTCATTTTTAATGACCCAAAAAAATTAGGGTTGTATTCCCCTTTCATGCAATGTGGGGAGAAACCATTTAAAAGACTTGGTGTATAAATGAGAGATTACTAAGTCTTTTTCAAACACCTATATATTAATGTTGAATCTTCCATGTGATTTGTGTTGCAAAAAACTACTAAGATAAAATCAGGAAATAAAGTATATGTTTTAAAACTATGCACATTTAATAGAGTTTTTGAAATGGATACAATATTTATATATTAAGTTTTCATTATCCAAAAATAGCAAGTCGAAGTCACAGGATAGCACTAAGGAAAAAATGCTAATTTAATATTTTATTTGTTCTACTGCAATTCCCATATTTTGAACAAATTAATATATAATTTGCACTATTTTACATGGGGTCTTTTTGGAGTCTATAAGTAGTTGTTCGAAGAAAAATTTGGTGATTAGTTGTTGATTGTAACCAATGTAGATAATTGTTAGGGGTATTTTGGGCCACTATTTGATGATTCTTATTCGCTTTAAGGTGTGGGAATCTTGGATGCCCATATTAGGCCATTTGCATATTTAATATAAGAAATTGTCATTTGGTTTTTTTGAATCTCACATAGCTTTGATTGTGATTTTTCAATGGAAAGTAATCTATTGGAGGTGGGGACTTGTGGAGAGGATTCCCATGGGTTTTAGGTGATCAATGGATGGGAGACCTTGGATTGTAGTGACCAATCTCATTCAAAAGTTACACTTTTGAAGGAAAATTGTATATCTTTAACAATTTCCATTGATGTGGTCTGTAGGATTTGTTGGAGTAGTTTCTTATATTTTGTACATACCCTCTTTCTAAGCATCAAGATCATGTTGTACAAGTTTCAAGGGTTTATAGTGCATTTTTTAGCTACTTGGTTGCCTTGCACTTAGTGGAATTGTCTCATTTGGTGTGAGATTAAAATAGTGCCTTAGGAATAATTGCAGAGGTTGCCCAACATGGATAATATATATATAGAAAGGATTTGTTTTTTGTAATAAATTTTAGAAATGATAATAATTTTTAATTTATGGTATTTGCGAACATTTTGGGGCTCTAAATTTTATTGTTTAAATACATTCATTGTTTAATGAATTTGATGAGGTATGCAAATGAATAGATAAATTTATTTTAAGATCTGATATTCAATGTTAATGGATATTGAAATATCATGAAAAGTGGATTTCTAGTCTAAACATGCAAACTAGATATCAAACCCTCTTCCATCAACCATTTTATTAGGGGAGATGTTCACTTGACCCAACTTCAAACTGATTGAGGTAGGTAAGAGACGAGTGCAAAATGATTTGGAACAATGCTCTCCCATTTTGGATATTGATTGATATGAATTGATTTGATACAACAAGGAATACACAAAATATATAAAATTAGACTCTAATTGGCATAAGAGACAACTATAGGTGTGATAAAATAGTTCTGAATATAGATCTAGAAAGAAGATTTAAAGAGGAACTTATCACTAAAATTTAGGCTCAAAATGGCAGGACTAGATTGGTTGGTGGCATAGTCCCAATGATGTCCAAAAATAATATCACTCACGACTCTATAATCAATATGTCATTGTGATAATTGCTTGGAAAATATTAAAAAAGGAGTTGGACTTATTTTCTAACTATAGATTTATATCAATAGTTGACAACATCACAGTCACTTTTTTTAGAAGTTGAACCTTCTTGTCTTACTCCACCCTATTTAGATTTGCGACTATTTTCTCATAGATTTGAAAACGTTTACCCAAGAGGGAGGAAATTAGTGTTTGTGTTGTATAGGGGCTTTCCTTAGTTAATTAGTAGGAGGATTCAACCTTCTCTACAATAATAATGTTTGAAAGAAATCTCAGATCTAAAGTAAAGAATGATGAATCACAGTGGTATACCTTCTCCAATGGCTTCTCCTTGTTTTGAAGCCTTCATGAATGGTAGATTATGCTAGGAAGTGAGATAATGCATGTCTTTTGTCATGGAGGAAACACATATAAACTTGTTCATGGATGTCATCTTCAATGCTTGAATCTTTCAATGCTAGATCTCCTCCTTCACTACCTTGAAATGACCAAAACACTTGCTCAATGAGAGATGAATTCATTTTTGTGTGTTCTCCAAATTAGGAGGGAGAGCCCTCCTTTATATTGAACCTGTATGAAATATGTGATAAACTTTAAGTAGACCAACATAAAAATGGTTTTATGCTCACCAATTTTTTATTGTTAACATATTCAAATTTGGGCCCTTTTCTTGGTTGGACTACGGTGCTTAGTACCATAGTACATAGGGGTTAGGGAAATCAATGCCCTAGTCTAGTACTAGAGGGCTAGAAAGGGGTCGAAGAAGCCAAAAATCCATTATGCTTGTGAAATCATACCTTTTTGGATGAGCAATATTAGTTAGATCAAGGGGCATAAAATCAGGAGTGCCAAAATGAGGACCGAGTGATAATGTAATTATGTGAGGATACGATTTGTGTTAGCCTCATGCTTTAGCAGGAGAATGACCTTACACTAAAATCCTCATTAAAGTATAGGATAGCATAAAAATACTTTCATCAAGGCACAAAAGTGATAATAAAGTACCATGCCCCTAGAAACTTACGATCCCATCTATCTAAAATGCCAAGATAAAAGGAGCAATATGATCAACACATGTTATGCACACATGGCACAAACAAGAGGAAAGAAAAGGACACATTGATTCTTGGGAGATAAAGGTGTTTCTTACTATGATCTATATAAGTAGAAAAGATAAGATACATGACTTCTTGGTCTATTAATGTGCTCCTTAATATGAGTCATGTGAACAACACAAGAGTCAAACCAGTCTAGAAAGGTTTCTTTATGCTAGTTGAATCTATAGACTAAAAAGAAAAACTTAGTTTTCTAAGTAATCTAAAATAAAATAACTCTAAAAGGGGGTGTAGTTTTGTGCACCAAACATAAAGATTACAAAACAAAGTCTCAAATTGCAAATTATAGTGCATGATCAAAGTGTACAAAGAAAAACTTGTGGTGTGTGTGAAAAGTGTAAACATTGAGAGGAGTGTATGCCCCCATGTTAAAATGATTATGTATGCCTCACCAGGAGAAAATTATTTAAGGTACCATACATACATCTAAAATAAAATAATGTTACAGTAGTGAAACACCCTCAAACATAGGAAAATCAAAGAGCAATAGTTATAAAATAAGAAAAAGAGCACATAAGGGATCCACTATCTAGGGTCATTATGTGCATTAGATAAATCATGTATGTCAAGTAAGGTTATGCAAATTGTCCTCATCCTCTAAAGGTAGTATAACTAAAAGAACTATGGAGAATAAGACATAAGAGGAACAACACAAGTATTCTTTGATCAACATTTAAGAGACCAAAAAGAGAAGATACCACAATCCTTTGCATTGTACTCAACTAAGAAACACAAGAGCACATTTATAGTAAAAGAAAATACGATACCTGTACATAGTATATAGAGGAATAATGATACAAATAGAGGAATATTATTGTAGGATCATACTCTTTATTGCCTTGCATGAATAGAGAAAGGAGGGTCATCCAAAGAGAACCTAACAAACACAAAGAAAAGTCAAGAATCACATGGTAGGGAAAACATTACATACAAGAAAATACATAAAAGAACCAACCGCACAAGTGAGCTAGTCTACCAAATTATTTGCCTCCTAATCTTTCTCAACGCCTTTTTGAGAAAGTTGACAAGATGATAGAAGAGAAATAGAAAGCATGGTAGATGGAGCTACCATAAATACAAAACAAGGATCATGCTCTAATGATGAATCTCTTTGTGTGTGTTGAGAATATAGGTTCAAATATTTTGAAAATATTATAGTTAGCTCATGATTAATCTCAATAACTTCATATATATCATCAAAATCATAACTCTCAATATTATTATAAACGTCATCATCCAAATTAATTATAATAGTAGATCTTACATGCGGTGGAGATGAAGAAGAATAAATATGCTTAGATAGCTTCAATCTTTGACAAGGTGGATCAAGATGAGGCTCCTCCATAGGTTTAGGTGATGGTGTGGAAAATGGAACTAAGGAAACAATTGGTGGCTTAGGATAGAAAACACCTTGGGAATAAATCTCTTGAGCCTTAGCAAGACGTCTCTTTATTGAAATTCTCTTGCACTTCAATTTATTTTATTATAACTTGAAATTTGTGTGGATGGAGGAACACAAGGAACCACACTAGGTTAAGAGATGAAAGATGTTTGACACTTCTATAATAAATAAACATCAAGAAAATTTGAAGACACTAGTAAAATAAATTGGAGACCAAAACTTTATTTTATTTAGATTGTAAATATATATATGATTATAAAGTAAGAGAGCTTGATGTTATTGTGGGAGTTTTAGACTAATTCCTTAAAGTGTTTAAATCTAAGGAAAAACATAATTAATATTTCATTTTTTTCATCTTTTATGCAAAACACATATTTTCACACCATACATATAAGCTCAACCATTTGGCTTAGATATCTCTACCAAATCTAGGCCTAAGGATGAGATTTTAAAGTGACTTCAAATGAAACACATGCATTATATAACATGTGTGTGCTAAAATGTGTAGACATTATAAGCTCAAAAAAAAGAGCACACATCAAGTATTTTGGTATTTTAAGGTAAAATTAACAGAAGTATGCATTATAATGCACTCGTGTTGTGGCTTAAAATTTTTAAACCATACCAACCCATAATGTAAGCATGTTTTAACATGCTCACATTCTGTAATATTTTACTTCAAAATATTTTTTGGCCATTTTTTGGACCGCCTTCTTGGTATACATGCTCAAATATACTAAGAGGTGAAGTAACTCTTAGTGAATTTATCTATTAAATATGAGTTATATTTTTATTTCATATTTGTTCAAGTTTCAACATACAAAGTTGCACTTTTTAAAAACATATGTACTAGTTGAGTTGTTTCATATTTACTAGAAAATTAATGTATAACAAACAACCTATAATAAGTGTAAATATGGTAGGGAGACTTGTGACTTTGCTAACATATGAAACAACAAAATGCAACTCTTATTTATCAACACATGTTAAGCGACAAAAATGCAATCCTTATCATGCTCTTGTTTGTATACTCCATTCTATTGTAAGATATTATTAAGATATTCTAGCTATTGGTATCGACCACTTTATATTGATATGCTAATTAAAATAGAATCTTTGAGCATCCACTATTATAGGTTGTATCAATATATAATTTTCATCAAATGTCTATATCCAATACCAAACATACCATTTGAATTTTAATTCCCATAAAAATATAATTTAGAAGTATAATAAACATAGTATGTAAGAATAATTATGAGCATGGAATTAAGGAAATATAGAAATATAATACATAATTAAACTATATATAATATTTACAATAAACTATGAACATGAAGTGAGGGAAATTAAGATATGTATAATCCAAACTTATATTTGATAATATTTTTTATTATATGAGGTAGGGATTTTGAAAGGGCCCTAATGCCTTGTACAAAGAGAAAGATGAAGCATTAAGCCCAACAAAATAACAAGGAGCTAAAATAAAATAACTAAAACACAACAGAGCACCAACAAAATAACAAGAGGCAAAACAACACAAAACAAATAAGAGCCATCCTAAAATTAAGGTGGCTTGAAAAATTGGTCCAAAGCTCTTTGATTGAGCTAATTGGAAATATATTTCTCCCCAAATTGTATTTTTTTGAGACAATGAAGAGACATAACATCATTGGCACTTCCTTAATTAGGATCCAAAGCATTATCTATCCTTGAACAATAAAAAAAATGGAACTCCCTTTGTTGGTGCACCATCCTAAAATTGCATCACTATGAAATTCCTTATTTAGCTTGGCTCCATTTCAGCATGCATGGGCTCTTGCATTAATTTCCAGTACTCCAACCCCAATTTTTCTTTCCATTCCAACATCCCCTCTTCAATTAGGACACTTGGTCCAAATTTTGGGCCACAATAGGTGGACTAGGATGACCTAGTCAGCTTATTCCCACAAATGGGCCTACCTAATCATCATATTCCCTGATGTTTTCCCCAAAATTTGAATCGAGTGGTGGTCTTAATGATTGAGTAGGGAATTCAAACTCCCATTGACTTTCTTCAAGTTTTGATATTCGAAATGTTTGTGAGGGGTGTATAATCAACCTACCTCTCCTCATTTGGAGATTATAGAATAAATTAAAATGTAACCACAAGTTTAATTCAATCATACACCTATAATTTTGGCATACCAAGCATTCTAAGGAAGATTTCAATCATCCAAGGCATTTCCAAGGAAATCCTCTCCATTGTAGCAATCTTCTCTTCCTTATTGAAGCCCAAGTAGAGGAGACCACAATCAAGAAATAATATCACATCACAATAATCTATTTGCAAGCATTCCATTCATTATCATTCTCCATACCAAGCATTGCGGAAAACTACAACAATCATTTTGCAAGGCATGTATTTCATGATTTCCTTTTAGGTTTTTGTGTGGATTCAAGCCATTGCATCAATATTTGTGATCGTATTCAAAGAAAAATTGTAATATCAAGGTAAAATACATTTCATGTTTTATATTTAGCCTCTTCTTTATATCAACACACTTTCCTTTCAAATGTATTTTAATTAAATTTTAAAGTTGATTCCAAACCATATTTTGAATGATAAAAACCCCTCTACCCAAACAATTTCTCTTTTTTCTGTATGTAGGAACATGTGGCGCCAGTTTTGGGACCAGATCTAGGAAGTACACAAACCTGACTATAATCTACAACTCAAAACAATTAAAATTTTAGGGAATAGTCTGACCCATTTGATCTAGTCCCTCCAGATTAGCTCCAAATTGAATCTTCCAGTTAGTTACAATTTCTAGGTTTTTTTATATCAGAATAGTTTGTCGAATCTTCGTGAGTCTGTGTATATTGAAAGTCAAATTTATTCTTAAATCAACCCTAAATCTTGCATCTCCCCATCAATTATCCCATTTCTATTTCCATTAAATGAAGGATCACTATACCCATTGAGCACTTGGGCCTTTGTGAGCCTAGTAGATCATCTTTCTTTCAAATGTGACAATAGGAATATGATCAATGCCCATCACACCCCCCATCCCTATATTTATTTGGTTACATTTTGGTGAACCTTACTCATAACATTTCCATTCTACTTGTGTGTTTGGATCTAATTTGTATGCATTCCATTGTTTTATTTTATGCATTTATTGTACTTGCATTGGTAAAAAAGATGTAAAAATTGTATTTTGTTATCTCTTACTTTAGGCATTTGGCATATACATTTATCAAAAAAAGGAAAATTGTTTTCATTTCATTTTTAATTATATTAGTTTCATGATGTATATATTAAGAAAATTTAATTTTGGTTTAGCATCCTTTCTATCACTTTATCCCTCCCCTAGATAACCTCCTATCCATGAGGACATTTTGGTGCAAGAAGACACTATAAACACTTCTTTTGAGGATGTCCCTCCTAAGGAAGAGGGCTTAAGAAAAAATGATGATATTTATCCTAAAACGTACCTCCCCTATGAGGATCATTGGCTACAAGAGGATGATATCATGGTTATTTCTCCAAATGATACCCCGCTTTCTATGCATTTAATTAGCATTCCCTCTATAGATGAGGCCTTAATGAGTTATGATTATCCCTCTCCTATAGATCATCTTATTCATAAGAATCTGGAAGCAAGAATGATATTACCCCTCTTAAGGACACTCTACCTTTTCTTCACCCACATGACACATGTCCCATAGATGAAGCATTGATGAATCATACTTTCACCTCTCTTAAGGTATCATTTTTTTCAATGAATACAAATTTAATCCTCCTATGAAATTCACATTAGAGAGTAGTAAACCTTATCCTCCAAAAGGTACCCTGTTGCAAGAGATTAAGAATGTTACCCCTCTATATCCTCCTTCCTCTCCTACATCTTCTCATAAGCATAAATATATTTGGAGACAAGATGATGTTATGCATTTCATTTATGATCAATCACCTAACATGCCATTGATTGAAGATAAAGACCTAGATAAGAAATCTTCTAATAAACCTACTAAATTCAATGTAAATAATGTTGCTAGGATCAAGAATCTCCCTATAGAGATCAAACCTCCTACTATACATTCATACACAACACCTTTTCATAAACCTCATGATGGAATCCTTCAACCTTCAAAATCAATGATATCTTATAAGATTGGCTATGACATGATTTTGACACAAGCCTATAGTGGACAAGATCTTGAAAAGATGGAACAAGTCCCAATAGATCCTCCTCCTTCTCAAGGAACTAGATTTACAACTCAAGAAAACATATTTCATGACTCTTTTTGAAACTTTGTCACTCATTTATTGTCTAAGAAAAATACAAAAACTTCACTTCCTTCCTCATATCATGATGCCATCATATAAAACTAACATATTATAGATAGTGGTACTATCCATGTAGTGCATTATCATTTCATTCTACTTATTATTCCACAGCATGTAAATCTTAGAAATCTACCTTATTGATGGGTCTTTTTATACGGTTGCTCTTCTTTTATCCTTTTAAATGATCCATCATCTATTTTTTCATTTATATCTCTTATGACATGATTTCCTTCCTTGTAGGGACTTGTTTTCCATAAGGATTTTCATTCTTGTTTACAACCTCTTCCTTGATTCGGAGTATATGTCTATTACAATTGACCATTAAATTAAGAGTACATAATGTGTTATATTTTACCTTGCCTTTATGATTGAGGGAAATATGTTTTATTCAAATCTCTTTATCTTTTCTAAGGATCCACTTTCCTTGGTGGAGTGGTCTTGTTTTATCATGTGACTTTCTTTTCTTCTACAAAACTATTCGTCTTAATTTGGGATTCTCTCTTACACAAGAGGCTTGTATCCTTTATCACGACCTCTTTCTTATTTGTAAAACCATGTCCATTATAAATAGATTCCCATAATTGGGGGATTAAAGTGTGTCATCCTTCATCAAGAATGTCTTTTTCACCTAGCAATAGGGGGATAAAAAGGTGAATTCCTGTTCTCCTCACCCTCTCTTTGTCTTCAAGATGTTATTTTTGTTGAAGAACTCCCCTTGAAGGTAGATATCTTGTAACAAAGATCTCTTCCTTCAAATGATCTCTTTCCACTTGTTGTAAGATATCCTTTCACAATTATCTTTTCCTTGGCCAGCAAGAGTTTTTCCTCTTTTCTAAGGGTCATGCATACATTGTTTTTTTAAGGATACATCAGTTTTGTTTAAAGTAGGTATCCTTGCTCTTATTTTATTAATATGCCACCATAGTCATATGTTTCCATATTAAGGAGGGGGGTATGCATGCCACATACTTATGTATTATATGATGGATTCATTATTCCTTTTGTACCCCTATGTGTTCCTTTTGCACCCTTGTGCTTTTATTTTTTCCCCCTATGCATTATTTTATTTTGTGCCCCTGTGCATTATTTAGAAGATTTCCTAGGAGACAATGCTTTCCTTGGTAATCCTTTTGTACCATTCTATAGATTTCCTTAGAGATGATTATTCCTTGGTTATCTTATTGTACCATTATTTATTTTTCCTTGAGAAAAAATTTGTGGATGTCCTTACATCCTTCAAGATTGATTGAACTACAATAACACAACTTCATAAATTATTTGACCTATTCCATTGCATCGATATATTTTTAAGGAGGGGTTGACTAGCATAACACAATTTTCTATACTATTGATTCCATTTTTTTACCGAGTTCTCTTTTAGGATAAGTGGAAATAGAATAACACAACTTTCTAGTCTTCCTACTCCTTCCTCCTCTTTTCTTCTATGGATCACGCAGCATAATGTAACTTGTTAGCCCATTGGATTCATGGTCTCTCTTTCATCCATGATCTCATGGATTTTTTTAGTAGGTTAGACCATGTTTTCTTGTCTTTTCTTGTCTTTGGTGTGTGCTCTTTCTCTTTCCATGTGACCACTTGTGCTTTTGCAATAGCTTTTCAAACATGAGACTAGTGGTTGAGACATTTTCTATATCGATCTCTCTTCAACTAGTTGATTTGGAATTTCATTTTTAGTACTAACTGTTGGCATTTGATGAAGATGATTGAGTCTGAAGCACGAAGTGAGTTTTGGTATTTTCATTTCTGGAAACAAAGTGTAATGAGTAGGTAAGATCTAATATACCAGTGGTGAAGGTGATTGCACAAGGATTTTTCTAAGTATCCAGTGTATCAGTGATAATATAGTTAGTATTGGTAAATTTGATGTGTGATGATAATATTGAATGCTCAGGTGATGTGATTGGTCAACCAGTATCTATAGAGTCATGTTTATCTACGTCTAGCGATCACTTAAGAAGATTAAATGTATAGGCAGATATTTGAGGCAAACACCAGTGATATCGGCAAGAACAGTGAATAGTCAACCGATCTAGTCAAATTGATTAAATCAAGGTTGCGGTTAATTATTTGTCAATTCTTAATTTATTTTTTAATTATATTATTGAGGGCCGACATTGAACATTACAATTTCCTATGTTGGCATGATCTCTTATTTAATTTAAATAGATTTTTGGAGCCGACTTGTAATACGTTTTAGGGTTTGTGATAAACTTGAAAAGGTGTATAAAAGGATGATAAATCATTAAGTTGGTGCGGTTAATTTGTGATGTGGTGATTGTGACCATTGAAGGTGAAGGGAAGAAGTGTGTTAGAGGTGTTAGATAAATCAAAACAAGACAGTAAGCAGTACATAAGTGGATCTGTTAGGAAGAAGGTATCATCATTAGGTCTTTCTTTGAGTTTTCTACTCAAGGCAAGTTCTAACACGCTTGTGATCAAATTCCTTTAACAAGTTTACTCCTAATAGAGTTAGAAGGATCCTAACAGGTTTGAAGACTAAATCCTTTAAAGAACCCATGACTCTCAAAAGGAGTTTTAAATTTCTTAACCAAGTAGTTATTGGTAGGACTATTGTAATAACCTTTAACTGGGTTATAGATACTCTTAACTGGGTTATAGATACTCTTAATTGGGTATACCCTTAACAGGGTGATGCAATGTTCCTAACAGAGAATATCTTATTACTGTAGTAGTTAGATATGTGGGTACTAATTCCCACCATGGTTTTTCCCTCTAAGAAGGGTTTCCGCACAAAAAATATTGGTGTCATTGCATTACATTTGTGGGTGCATGTTTTACTTTTCTTCTATGTTACATTTACCTTTGCATGTTGGTTTATTTGGAAGCTTATGAAAATATTTTATAGATTTGCGGTTTCACTTATTCACCCCCCTCTCTCAGTGCCTTATAAGACTAACACTAACCCCCTTTGTTGTCTTTTGTCTTTTTTTTTCCTTTTCCATTTTTTATTTATTTTTGTGTGCCCTTGCACATGGTTATATGAGTTGACATCCTTCATTTGGGGGCTTGTGCCCTTAAACTTAGTGATCTCTTATCTCTTTGTAATTTTTCCCATGATCTCTCTCTCTCTCTCTCTCTCTCTCTCTCTCTCTCTCTCTCTCTCTCTCTCTCTCTCCCNTGCTCTCTCTCTCTCTCTCTCTCTCTCTCTCTCTCTCTCTCTCTCTCTCTCTCTCTCTCTCACACACACACACACACACACACACACACACACATTTACTATGAGTATGTGTATAGGACTCATAATCCTACTAAAGTGGGGGCTAAATGTACCATCCTCAAATTGCATCACTATGTATTCCTTATTTAGTTTGGCCCCATTTTAGCATGTATGGGCTCTCAGATTAATTTTTTGTACTCCAACCTAGATTCTGCTTTCCATTTTGGCGTCCCCTCTTCAATTAGGACCCATGGTCCTAATTTTGGGCCACATTAGGGGGAATAAGCTGAATTGATCAGCCTATTCATGGGAATGGGATGACCTAGTCATTCTATTCATGGGAATGGTCTAACCTAGTCAGCCTATTCCTTGATGTTTGCCCCAAAATTTGAATTCAGAGTTGGTCTTAATATTTGAGCAGGGACTTAAAAATCCCATTGGATTTATTCAAATTTTGAGCTTTGAAATGTTTGTGAGGGGTATATAATCAACCTACCTCTCCTCATTTGGGGATAATAGAAGAAATTATAACATAAATGCAAGTTGAATTCAAGCACACACTTGTTAATTTGGCATATCAAGCATTCTAAGGCACATTTAAAGCATCCAAGGCATTTGCAAGGCAATCTTATCCATTGTATCAAGATTATGTCCTTCATTGAAGGCCAAGTAGAGGAGACTAAAATAAAGGAACAAGATCATAACACAATAACCTATTCAAAAGAATTCAAACATTCAACTCATTCTCCTTATCCATTTCAAGCGTTATGACAAACTACAATAATCATTGTGCAAGACATGTCTTTCATGATTTCCTTTTAGGTTTCTATGCGAAGTTGATCTATAGAATCCACATTTTTTATCACATTCATTGAAGCATTGCACCATCAAGGTATAAGACACTTCATATTTTTGATCTAGCCTCTACTTTAGATCAACACACTTTCCTTTCAAATATATTTCATTTCAATTTAAAGGTTGATTCCAAACTGAGGTTCGACGAACGCATACCATCCTCTACCCAAAACAATTCTCTCTTTTATGTGTAGAATAATAGGTGGCACTACTTTTAGGACTGGATTTGGGAAATAAAAGAACCCAACTACAGTCTTCAATTGAAAATAGTCAAAAGTGTAGGGAATATGCCAACCCACTTGACCAAATCATTGGAATAGGATGGCCCAATTGACCTAGTCCCTCTAGATCAACTCCAAATTGAATTTTCTATTCAGTTTTAGCTTTTGGGTTTTATTTTTGATATTCAATCTTATTCTTCATTTAACCCTAAATATTCAATCTTATTCTCCGTTTAGCCCTAAAAATTCAATCTTATTCTTCATTTAACCCTAAATATTGCATCTCCCCATCAATTATCCTATTTCTATTTTCATTAAGTGAAGGATCACTATACCCATTCAACTCTTGGGCCTTCTTGAGCCTAGTGGCTCATCTTCCTTTCAAATGTGACAAAAGGAATATGATCAACACCCAACACACCCCATATCCATATTTCTTTTATCACATTTATAATTAGTATTTTGAGCATCCTGGAAAATAGGGAAAGTCTCATCCTTATTTGTCTCCTTTTTCCAAACAAAGTGTTGTTCCTTATTTTTTAAGCAATAATTGTAGCCATGACCCATTGAATTACAAGCATGAAAAATAATCGAGGAGTCTTCATACTCAAAGTGCTACACCTACTTCACAAATTTAGAGGATAGGGTGATCTAGGCAGGGAGAGCCTGATTTTTCTCCACAAGCACACAATATCTCACAAATAATAAGAATTTCTTAAACGTAATAATCAGTACTATACTTCCCAAAATAATTGGCAATTATCTTGAAAATGTTTTTATTCCAAAACTACAATGTCATCCTAGGAAACTGAACCCAAATAGGAAACAACAATTTTTACTTCCACAAGTTGAAACCAAGAGACCAATTTTGAAGGCTAAGACCATTTGAACTCATAGACCAAAGGGCCTTCATACAAAATCCTTGAGCAATCCTCTTGTCAAGAAAAGGAAAAAGGGAAAAAAATATTCAACATAGAAGAAACCTTTACATTACTAGAAATTTTATAAACTCGATGCATCCATCTACTTAGAATATCAATATTGGGACGATTCCCACAAAACCTCCCAACACTACTCCTAAGCCAATCAATTATATTAGAAAGGAGTCAAGAACATCAAATTAGACCTAAGCATCATCCATATTAATACAATTACTACCCCAAAAAGAACAACCAACTAAAGCCTCGTCAATTGAGATTTCAAGGGATGGGACATGAGCAACAACCGTAGGACTATAGTCAACAACCAAAGAAACAACTTTAGAAACAATAGAGCTTGAAATGGACTTCAAAATATCCAAATGAATATCCCTATCAAGTAAGGTTGCAACGGATAGGATAGGAGTAACAATCATAGGCTCAAAATCAACAACCAAAGCAGCAACTTCTGAAACAATAGAGCTAGAACCAGAAGTTGAACTCTCCAAAGAAAAATCCCCCTCAAAAGACTTATCAATATCATTTCCCACCCTCATAATAAAATTTAAAATATTCTTTTAAACCTTATTTCCAAAGAAGTCTCCTCAAAAATATTTCCATCATCATTTCTCTCCAACATAGGAGAGAAACCTTTTACCACCTGAGCATGAATTAGGGTTTTTGATAAATCAAAAAATTTTTTATTCAAATAGGAATACAATGAACTAGGAGAAGGAGAAAGAAACCCTCTTCTCAAATAAAAAATATGGTCACCCTTCTTGACCTCCATCACTAGCACCTTGACTAACTTGTTAGCTTTTGCATAAATCTCCAAATTTAAGATATTCATGGGGAACACATCCTCATCGTTTGGGTCATCTGGGTCAACTCCATCAAAAGTATAGAAGAAGAGGTCTTCATCATCCTTAGAGACAACAACCTCCTTGGATTAATAATACTGCTAAAGGGCCTCCAAATCCTCAAAACCCCCCTAAAACAATGTAGAGCCAATTGCCACATCTGCAACAAAAAACACCCTCAAAAGCCCTTTCAAAATAATGTTCCTTGTCTAGGTCATTACTATTAGCTTTTGCATCACCTAAACCACCAACACTACCACCTGTAGAGGAAGCCCTACCATTTTCCTACATAGAAATCCTTTGCAAAAATCCTTCACCAAACCCCATCGTAGACCCTCCTTCATCTGCATCATCTTCCTCCTCCTGTACATCTGAAATCCTTACACTACTCCCACCTCTCCTACTACTTCCCTTGCTCACACTCCCCTTCTCGCATGCATTCACCCTCTATCCCCTATGATTCCTCTCTCGCCCATGCCCATTTTGAAAAAAAATTGTTAGAATTATAATCTTTCCTTGGTATTTTATAAAGCAAGGTCTTGTCTCATATTTGTAATTCCTTTAATAAGGAAATTAGATATTCCTCCTTAAGAGTATTCCTACACATGGCACACACCAAATGTGAATGTGGCACACATAGAGTATGGGAGTCACATGCAAGCTCCTTCATTCATCTCTACTTAAGAGATGGTTCTCACACACTTCTTAGGGTTCTCATAGGGTTTCTAAGTTGGTTATTATAACATATAAAATAGAGGTCACCAAAATGTAACATATGAAATGATGTCACATTTGAAATAAGTGTGGGTGTTTGTGTGATATGTGGAGAAGATAAGATGTTCCTTCTAACCTCAAATGCACAAATGAAAGATTCAAATTGATTAATCCAAAAGAAGGATCAATGCACAAATGAATCATCCATTCGGAAATGAGAGCAAAGAGGAAAGATCTTAAATTCCCGTTTTAGAAAAGAATTTATATGATAGTTCTAGGAATTGAAATGGATGAGATGAAGTACCAACCTTAAAATAGTTCAGATCAAAGAATGCTATTTTTTGAGGTCTGTAGGATATTTCTGGAAAAATTGAAGTATGATCCAAAACTGGAACGCAGAGACGAACAAAACCCAAAAATCACTTTCCATTCTAATGTCATCTTATGAAAAAGGTCGACCTTGACCCACAAATGCAACCCTGACCCCAAAATGTCGACCCTGACCCAATAATGTCAACCTTGACCTGCACAGATCCGAAAGTGACTCTGTTCGCGGATCTCGAAAGTTTTCTAAAAAGGGTATCTAGATCTGAGTCCAAATCCGTAGTCTCGAACCTGTATTTGCAAGAAAAAGAGATTTGTTTGTTGGGGGGGAGGGGTTTGCCTTGGTCAAACCCTGATTTTGGAATTAACCTCAAATATATGTAATTGAAATTGCAGAAATAAACAAAGTAAATAGACAAATTCACCTTGCTTGTATGGAGACCCTTGTGGTGGATTCAAATCCTTATATCCACAAGGATGAATGCTTGAAGTTGTTTGAACTTTGTAGAAGAGTATGAAGTTGATCTACCATGCCAATTCATGGCTCCATGGAAGTAAATGTGCTCAAGTGCTTGAATTGAGAATGTAGATGTCTTGAATGCTTGAGAGATCTTGGTATTGCTTCTTGATCATGATTAGAGAATGCTAGATGCTTGATTAGAAGACTTTTGCTCGCTTGATGATGGTTAGAGAAAATGAGAGAGAGAGCTTCCCTTTTATAGTAATCTTGGGCACAAAGGCCAACATAGAAAACAATAATTAAGGGTCCATGGCACAAAACTCTAGAGAGGTGC
>MU223207.1:1864920-1881916 GCA_018584345.1 Thuja plicata | reverse complement strand
CTCTCTCTCTCTCTCTCTCTCTCTCTCTCTCTCTCTCTCTCTCTCTCTCTCTCTCTCTCTCTCTCTCTCTCTGTGTATTTGGTAAAATTCTTACTCTTGCTCACTCTCTTGGATTCTTTCCTAAGTTCATTTTCATTTTTTCAATGTTTCTAACAAAAATACTACGAGGTGTAAATTTATAGTTGACAATATTGTGACAAGTAAAATATGAACTCATAGTTGATAATGTTGTGGTAGATAGTCAATTGGAAAAATTATACCATCTTGTAGGAAAATTTTGAATGACATTGTAAGATAATGTTAGTAGAGAATATGATGTATTTATAGTCATTTCATCTAGAAAGCTAATTATTGGTGATTAGTGCACTTCGATTTGATTGAATGATACATAATTTGTAATGCATTATTTCATTGGCCAATGTTATGAAGATATGATTGAAGCATATAAGATAGAGGAGTAAATAAATAAATTTAAAAATCTTTGAATTATTTTCCCAAGTTTGAATGCATTTTTTCTCTTGTTGGTTTTTTATATTTCAAATTATTTTATTGGTGTGATTAGTGAGCCTTACAATTTTTATTTATTTATTGTATGTATTTATGGTGGGAATGACTAGTTTTTGGGCAAATATGACTTGAATATGTTATGTTCATGTGGATATATGGAATAATTAAGTTTCTGTAATGGATGTTTGAAAATCTAATTTCTTATAAAATAATAATATATTTATCTTGCAATGTTGTTGTAAGAGTAAACTATTTTTATATTTGGGACAAATAGTATATAATTACTTTTAACCTATGCATTTTTTTTTGTATTGAACGAATGCACTAAAAAATGAAATAACATAGCTAAAGTATACAAGTAGCCCATTGGCATGACCGATGAAAACATAACAATGAGAAGTTGAAGGTCACTGTTAAACTATGAATTTAAAAGGAAACCATTTCATTCCATTAAGATTTGTAGTTTAATGACATCTCATAGGATTTTGGTCTTAGCATGTTCAACATTTTAGACTATTGCTATACAACTATTATAAATATAGTTCATATATTAGCATATGCAATCTCATATCTTGTAGAGAGAATGTGTACAATCTATCTCATATAAAATTATTGATAGTGAGATTTATATGTGTCAATATCTACCACCCATCTTGATAGAAAATATTTTATTAATTTTACATTTTAAATATGGATAATGATTGCATTTATTATGATAAACGTATGAACCTTATAGATCTCTTTCTAATTGAATAGAGAATAAATACATAAAATAATTTTAATAAATTTTAATTTTATAATTAATTAATGGTGAGTCCCACATGATCAACTTCTATACCAATTATAAAACCCCACACTGCCATGAGGCCCTCTCCTTACATGGCCACATAGCTTGATATAGATAAAGTTAAAGCATTTTAATATCTTGCTTGTGGGGACCTTATTAAATATCTTTGAATTATCATCAAGAACATATGATATATAATATAATTTTAAAATAACTTTAAAAGAATGATAAATCCAAATAATTATTATAATTATTAAGTTATTATTGATTTAATATTAACATAATGAGTCCCAAATGATCACTTTATATACTAATTACAAGACCTACACCACAATGAGAGCTTCTCTCCTACATGCCCATATAACTTGACATAGGTAAAAGTAAAACATTTATATATCTTGTGGGGACCTTTCTTATTAAATACCTTTAAATGATCATCACAAACATATGATATATATAATATAACTTTAAAATAATGATAAATCAGAATAATTCTTATAATTATTAAGCTATTTTTTATTAAATATACATGAACATTATGAATATAAATAATGACGAGTCCTAGTGATGAACTTATATACCAATTATAAGACAGTACTTAAATGAGAGTCTTTCTCTTACACTCCCATATAACTTGACATGATTACACAAAACATTTTTCTATTTTGTGAAGACCTTACTAAATATCTTTAAATTACCATCACAAACATACGATATATAATATAAATCTATAATAACTTAAAAAGAATGATAAATCCAAATAATTGTTATAATGATTATGATTTAATATACATAAACATAATGAATATTTTTAAAATGTACAATCTCCAAATAATTGTGCTTTTCAAATCAGATTTTTGACCTTTCCAAACATCAATGTGATTATTATGATAAGGATTGGGGGCAACAAAAAGCAAGAGATGACTAGGAGCCCCCATGGAATGTTCCCTCGCCTTTCTTTACCCCCATTAATCTGTCATTCATTCATCCTTAAAATGTCAGTCAGGAATCATTATTTTTCCATTTTGTCTCAGAATTATTCTTAAAGTACAATGGATTTCACTGTACAACTGATTAAACAAAGAAGAATTCCAAGGACCGGTACCGCCCACATTGCTTTTTTCAATGTGAAGTAAAGAAAATTTGTCCAGCCCAGAGAAAGAGAAAAGGAAAATCCGGTCTAAAGAACAAAAAAAAATCCAATCTTTTTCTAAGAGCGTTTACACAGAGATTGTCATTCCAAAAATCTACTTTTGAAGAGAAGTAATTAAATTAGAACCCCCAGCTAACACCTGGTTTGTGTGAATCCGGTACGCACAAAATTCCCTGCCGCTTTCACACACAGTGTCCTGTCAAATCACACCATGCACTTTCGGTGTTCATGTTCGAGTTGCAGCAGACCATTAGTCTATATTAACGAAGTTGAAATGATGGGTTTCCTTCAATCATTGATTTCCTGCATGTTTTGTACATTGCACGGTATTTGTTCTTGTTTGTGATCATGGCACCTGTGTCATTGCCTCCAGGTTTCAGGTTCCATCCCAGTGATGAAGAACTAATGAGTTATTATTTGAAGAGAAAGGTGCATGGACGTAAGATTGAGCTGGATATCATTCCAGAAGTAGATTTGTACAAGTGTGAGCCTTGGGATTTACCTAGTATGTTCTAGCCTTATTGGGTTTTCATTCTTTTCTGTCACCTGGGATTTTTTTCTTGTTTTATATATACATTTGTGGAAAGTGGGATCCGTATTGGGAGTTTTGTTGGATTAATATGATATGTTTTTGGATTTGTTTTTATGAGTTCTTTTATAATGTTTTGAATTCATCATCTTATGGTTCATCATCTGGAAATAAACAAAATGATGTCTATTTTCTGATTCATAGAGTTTGGTCTGAAAAGTTTTAAAAAAGAATTCAGAGAGTTGGAATCTCAAAACAGCACGTACAATATCATAGATTGTAATAATTTAATATCTGCAAATTTTGAATTTTGTTGGATGCCACCTTGAGCTGTGGCTTTGACTGTTCAATGTTTTCCTCTTGAGTTGTGGCTTTGACTGTTCAATGTTTTCCTGAGGCCTTATTTACTCTGTTTTGTGTTTTATACATATAATATAATAGATGTAGTTCATAAACACCAAGTAAAATTTAATCAGATGCATAATTAGTACGAGATGGTTTTGGATTTGATTATACAAAGTTTTTTATAATGTTCTGAATCAAATTCATGTTCTCTCATCATCAGAAAATAGACTAGACATTAAGAAAAAAAATGATGTCTATTTTCTAATGATGAATCAGAGTTTGATTCAAAATATTATAAAAAACTCACAGTCAAATCCACAAACATCTGGGAAAATTTTATGTGTGCAAATTTTGTTGGATACCACCTTCGGTTCATTACTTTGAAATGTTTTCCTGAGGTCTTATTTTCTCTGTTTTGTGTTATATATATATATATATATATATATATAATGGTTGCAGCCCATAAACACTATGTAAATTCAATCAGAAATGTTGCATTAAGATCTTTTCTGTTATTAGACCCCCATCAGTTTGAAAAGCAAAGGATAGTCTCTATTTTGAATAAAGCAATCTTTTTTTGTTCTAGACAGTATGCTTATAATAATACAGCTTACATGGAAACCCATTTTAAATATGTAAAGTCTTTTGGCTGATATAGCTTCAAATGTTGTATTCACATTTTGAAATCGGTGCTAATTTGTCAAAATGAAAAATACAAGTTAGAGCTCTCCGTTAATTATGCAACAGACTGACATTTAAACTTCAACACATCAGGTTTTCCAACTTGGTTACATAACAACAGATGTAATCTGATCTTTTGTTTGGGTTTTTATATCTACTTCATGGTTATAAATCAGATTGTTCGTGAAATAATGGTTTATGCTTCAAACAACTGGAGCAGGGGTCTGATGATTCACTTGTTTCCTCTTTAGTTTAAATGACTAATTCTGATTTCTGATGTTTTGGCAGATAAGTCTTTCCTGCCCAATAGAGATTTGGAATGGTATTTCTTCAGTCCTCGTGATAGAAAGTATCCCAATGGCTCACGCACAAATAGGGCCACTGAAGCTGGTTACTGGAAAGCAACTGGGAAGGACCGTAAGATTATCTCACAGTTGGCTGTGATGGGAATGAAGAAAACCCTAGTTTTCTACACAGGCCGCGCTCCACAGGGGAAAAGAACAGATTGGGTGATGCATGAATATCGTCTAGATGAGATGCAATGTGTAGGTGCAGCTGGTTTGCAGGTACCCACTTTGAATTAAATTCAATTTTAGATTTCATTGAATCAAACGAGGATTTATTGTAGTGAGTGCAGAATATATAGAGATTAGAGACAGAGAATATGCACCTATTAAATTAAGTTTCGGGGTTTGATCCAACTTTGCTCACCTGTGTTATTTTACTTGAATCCTACCCCGAAACCAAAACCAGAATCCTTGAAAAGGCACTGAGATGCATTTGCCTTTTTACCCTAATCAATGGTTTACCCTATATATAGGCTTAGAACCAAAACTCTTGTAATAAGTTTTCCAACTTTTCCCCTTACTATCTTGATATGTATCACGCTCTTTGCCTTCATTCTTCTTCCAAATTTGTCTGCACTGTTTGCTTTCGGTAGGATTTCCATTCTTTCTTCATCCATTATTGATCCAAACTTACAATTTTCCCCTTGGATGTCTGTTAATGGTCCTTTTTCTGTGCATTTACAGGATGCTTTTGTCTTATGCCGCATTTTCAAGAAAAATGGAACAGACCACAAGAATGGTGAACATAATGAGGCACAAGCAGGAAATAATATATTGTCTTCTTCAATGAATAATTCCTTTTCTGAAACTATGCCCTCGTTTGGTTATGTTCAAGACTGGTCAGAGAAAAAATACTCACAAATCAGGCAGGAGGAAGGTGGCATCCAGGCAAACTTGACGTTGCCCTCAGAAACTTCATCTGAGAATCTAAATGATAATAATGATTGTAAAGCTCCTCACAATTGGTTGCAGGAATCTGGGTTCAGTGATACAAATAAAAATGAAAAGGTGTGTACTAATATAGACTTCAAAATAAAGCATAACTGGCATTTATTAGGCTAGATTTTGTGCCTGATCTAGATAATTTATATGGCTAGAAGGATTTTCATTTCATAAATTCGTTATGTACTTGCAGGATAAGTCTGTATTTGGGGGCCCAAGAATTCAGGAAGACTTTCCTCACCCAATGCTAAAAGTAGAGAACATTCCAGGGTATCTTGGTGATGCAAGGTTGAACATGCCAAGAACTCTGACTGGATCTCCTCTATCTAAGAAGCTGAATGATCCCTCTGATGAAGAAGAAATTATACAGAAAATTTTAAAAGTTGCACAGGCATCACAGAATCGTAACCCTCATCTTGGACATTCATTCTCAGTTGATGGTTTTGCTGATAACCTAATCAGAGAATCTGTACTTGAGAATCATATACCCTGTATGGGGAATAATTATGAAATTTTTAAGGTGGAGGAGCTGGATGGATCGCTTTGTGAGGACAACTATCTTCAGGAGGGTTCTCTATCTTCAACTTGGAACACTTACCCGGAGATTTTATCTGGTCAAGTTCAAGCAGAGCTAGAAGACAATGGGTCAGTAGCTTTGCAAAGGGAAAAGATCAATTTATGCAGATGGAAGTATAAATATTCATGGGCATTATCAAATTCATTGGACTTTTCAGAGATGGTAAGCTCTTTCTAAGGTTTGTCAACATTTCTTGTTAGTTTTAGTATTGTAATGGTCTGCTGTTAAAAGTTTTATGCTATCCATTATAAGGCACAAGTTTTCTGTTGACAATAATCACGAGCTTACATTTTCACATTTTTTACTGCATGCAGGATGACTGCTTTAATATCCCAGAGCTTTATTCATAAGCAGAGCTTTTGGCCTCGTAAACAGGTCACCCCTTTAGTTTGGTTGGACAACAGCAGATACATCAGATATTATACATTAAAATAGAAATTAAGATGTATATACACTTATTCATGGTATTATAATTTTGCAAAGTGTGAAAGAGGACCAGGTACAACCAATACGTCAGTATTATTGCCAGATAAGAGCTAGTAACATAAGCAGATTTAGTTTCCAGTTGCACTAAGCTCTGCCCTCCCTTGCATATAATTTTTCAAACCTGCAAGGGAATGGAGCTATAAGTAAGATCTACAAGCTTCACAAGCTGCAGATTTTTGTTTCTTTTCAGCTCTGAAGGTTGTGTAGTCAGAGAATGGCATTAGTTCAAACCCATCTGAAGGAATATTGGACTTTCTGTGTCTTTGATATAAGAGGAAGTGTTAAAGAGATTTATTGCTTTCTAAGCTACAAGCTACAGGTTGTTTAGGCTTAATTCATGCTGCACCCATTAGGACTGGTTGTTCAAGCTCTCTCATGCTCAACTGCTTGAAGGGAACACATTGAGCTGGGCAATTCTAATACCTTTTCTTATTAGAGAGGAAGAATAAATCAAAAGATGTAGCAGTAGGAATTTTTTTTGAGGGTGGTCCAAAACAGTTTTGATAGTCTAAACTTGAAGCAGGTTGTCTCCAAACAGTAATTTGGGCAATTTGCACTGGCAATACTATTGTAAAATACATACCTAGCATTCTATAATCTTATTTGTTTTTGAAAGGGGATCAGAAATGAACAGGGTAAAAGCAATGTAATAGGGTCTACAGTTTCTAAAGAAAAACTGAAGACTTCTCCCTGTCATTTACAAAAGCTTGAATTACTGAGGAGTTAGTTGAGGCTCCTCAGGTGAATGGTAGGATTTAGCCCCA
Organism: Thuja plicata; assembly: GCA_018584345.1. Classification (NCBI taxonomy): domain Eukaryota; kingdom Viridiplantae; phylum Streptophyta; class Pinopsida; order Cupressales; family Cupressaceae; genus Thuja; species Thuja plicata. Next base: position 1,874,798 of record MU223207.1, on the reverse strand, counting down.
TATATGTAAGGGACCAATATAGTGAATATATTTTTGCCTATCATAGAATGATCTCTTATATGAATGGAACATAATACTAGTGATGCCCATTTTTGAGACATAGCTTATGAAAATATATAGTGTGAACAGGAAGCTGGAAATGGCATTTAAATCGATGTAAGAAAGTTTCAGTTGGCTGTGAACGTTAATTCGTTACATGGATTCTATCTTGCTTTTGCTTTATGCTTTTTGCTTTTTATGAAAATAAAATGTTTTCTATGATGTTTGAAAGAAATAGGATACTAATTTGCATAAGGAACACAACAATAATATATCATATTATATGATTTACATAGAAAATATATATTCAAATATAATATCTTACATTTCAAATAATTTAATGTATTATTCAATAATCAATAGTTATATAATATGATTTACATAGAAAAAATATATTGAAATATAATATCTTATATTTCAAAGAATTTAATGTATTATTCAATAATCAATAGTTATAGTACATATCTAAAGTCGATGCTTTTAGAAAATTATCGTATACAAAAGATATGAAACAATTCTAATAGCATAATACTATTTATAAAACTCATTGTGAAACTTTCATCTCAAGCGCTCATTAAAAAGGAGAAGTAATACATAAAAGCATCAAAATCATGAATTAGAACAATTTTAAATGTGGTGCCTCAATCCATAGGCCAGTGCAAATAGATGGGGAACCAAAAACTAGTCATGCCACTCTTTGGCCTATTAGGAAAACGTGTCTCAACTTTGCATTTACATGTGGTTACTATTTTTAGTAAGTGATCATTTGAGTGTGAATTTTCCCTATTCTTTCCCCAAAGGGTCGATTTGGCTTTTGATGCAAGATTGTGTCCACTTTTAAATATATTAAAGTTTTCATTTTTGGAAATTGTAAAAAAAAATGAATTTATTTTCTAAAAATTGGATTAAAAATAGATAGATTTAATTAGTTTTTTGAGTGAATGATGTAAAGGGTTGGAACACCACTTAACAAACACCTACAACACACTTCAACAATTATGCAAATCTAATTTGATATCAGAAAACTGATATTATTTGAACAACAAACTTATCCATCAAAACTAGGAGCAATTTCAATGAAATTAAGAACAATTTCACAAACAATCTCCAAGCTTATTGGCTTCTCATCTCCACATTAAAATCTTATATAAGTATGTCTCAAGACCTGTAAAAATGGTGAATTATTGTAGTATATGGCTTCTACAAGCCTTCACAAAACTCTTCTCCAAACTCCAACTTCCAAAAACTAAAAAACTAACTTACCCGCCAAAAACAAATCTATCCCCAGAAAATGCTACCATCCCTACTAAAGAAGCCTCCTCCCAAAAGGAAAAAAACTAAAGTTCCCACTAAATATTGTTGCATTAATTCCAGGGGCACTCGTGATGCCAAAATTAGTCTTTCACCAAAAATTATCAAAGGAGAATCTAACGCACATCCAAATTACAGAGAGTTTGAATTTTCAAAATGGGGTTCCCTCCAAGTGGATGCCCCTACATCAGACACCCAAGGTAGATTAAAATATTTTATGAGTGGAACTGAAAAAAATTTATAAGTTTCGTGCTTGTTCTAAATTCACTTCTCTATCTTATCTGTCTGAATATTCTTTATCAGTTTTTTCTTCAATTTGATGCCAGTTCCATCTTTCAATTTTCCTCTCTTTCTCCCTCTTTTCACATAATCCATATCCCACCAATATGTGATGCAAAGCCCTTGCTTCTCTACTCTCTTGAGATATGATAGGTTCCTCAATCCAAGGACCAAGCCAAGGACCCTAACATCCCAATCCTGACTCCATAGGGTAATTGGTAATTTGTTTATTAGGTTCCAAAACCTAATCAAACCCTTAGGTTTGCCTTATGGACTCCAAGTGACCCTTAAGGATACAATGGCTTACTTAGGCTTGAAATGGTGTAGTCTAGGCCAACTTGGCATGAAATAACCACTAGTTCTGCACTTCCAATCTACTAGTGTATACTTGCTTCACAAAAGACTCCTAATCCTTGTAGCTCTTCCTGGATTGTTTTTCCCACTTTACTTCTTATTTCTCCAAAGGACCCAACAAACCAATAGGTTATTTTTACACCCTTTACAGAGTTACACCACACTCCCAAAAGGTTTGATCTGGATCACTAATCAAGGGTTTCAACCCTCACTGAGACTAGGAGACCTAATTGTCCTAATTAGGCTTGATTTCCAAAGGAAATACTTCTCACCGATGTTGCCCCACCAAATCATTTACTTGGATGTCTTTTGCACATGGATAAATCACCAAATCCAAGTTTATAGCCTTTGGTCAATCACCCAACTCAAGATATGGAACCTTTTCTCTTCTTCTACTCGATGGCCACATAGAGATGTCGATGTCCACCTAGGGCATCGAATTTCTCCCTACTCCCACTAGGAACCTGCAAAACACCACTAGATTCCTAAAATACATTGGAAAACTTGCATTTCCTCCAGGGTTGTTAGAAACCAAGGGTGGAATTGCAAGTTATGGCCATTTCATTGCCAAGCCCTAGGAATGTTGTCTGTACAAACCACCAATGGGTAATTTTGTGTTTTCTCCCTCCTAACAATGAATCAGGACCTCAAACTTGTTGCATATGAAAATTGAGAGGAACCACTACAATATTTTATTCAAAATAAAAACATTTACACATCGTATAGGGCCGTACACGATCTCAGAACACAAAAAATGTAGGAATTTTCACAGTTTTATTAAATTTCAAGATGCAAAATCTTTACAATCTCCTCCTCTCACCTTGGAGAGAAATGTTTCATCATTTTTATTCCTTCACCAATGGTCTCTAATCACTTTTTTAACTGTGGTGACCGTTGGGTGCAAAATACAACTTTTGGCGAAAAGTTGTTATTAACAACATTGACAACTTTTGTAAAAAGTTGTCAAACTTGACATTATCGCAACTCGATGACTTTGAGTCATCTAGGAGTTATCCTAAACCTCCTAATACACCTCCTAAACATTTGTAAGACTCTTCTACACAGCCCTAAGCCCATATGTCCATCGTGGCTTATAGATTACCTTTCCATGACATTGAGTTACATGGTGGGCTTCTTTATTACAAACATCAAACAAAACACTACATGTAAAAAAATGCCTTAATGAAAAAACAACTCTGGTGTCATTAGGTCGTGTCTTCTCCTTGTAGGGGTCCCCTGCACCATACTCCCTGGTTGATTTGATTTCAATTCCTCTGGAGATAAGTTCTTCAAGGAAGGTACCATGCTTTTTCATTTCAACTTCATCCATCCACACAGCTTCCTCTTCAGGAAATCCTTCCCACTGAACAAGATGCTTTTTTTATATGTTCTTCCTAGTCTTTTTTATGACCTTTGTATCCAAAATATTCTTAGGTCTTCTTGGTTCATGGTGAGGAATGTCCAAAACCGCTTCTTGCAATTCTACAACCTGCACATTTGTCCCTGCATGTACCCTCCCTTATATGGTGTTAGATCAGAAATATTAAAGATAGGAGAGATTCCAAGGTCTAGGGGAAGTTCAATCTCATATGCATTAAAACCATATTTCTTCAACACTTTGCAAGGGCCTACTTTCCTCATCATCAGTTTGGAGTACTTCCCCTTGGGTAATCTTTCTTTCTTTAGGTTTGACCACACCAAATCTCCTACCTAGAACTAAACATCTATTTTTCTTTTATCTACTATCTCCTTATACTTCTCAGAAGTCTTTTGAAGTGTACTTTTAACCTATTCATGAATCTCTCTTATATTGTCTACAAATTTTTCTCCATGGACACTCATCTATCCCTCTCGAGGAAGGTCTCTCAATTCCAATACCCCCAAAGGATTCTAACCATACACTATTTGGAAAGGGGTCTTACCAGTGCTTCTATTTACTGAATCATTGTAGGAAAATTTTGCCTGTGGTAGGATAGATTCACATTTCTCTCCATGTTGTTTAGTCAAACATCTCAATAGGTTCCCGAAGGACCTATTCACTACTTCAGTTTACCCATTTATTTATGGATGGTAGGTAGAGATAAAGTTCATGTTGGTACCCAATCTCTTCCATAGTGTCCTTTAGAAGTGGCCAATGAATTTTACATCTCTATCAGATACAACGGTATGAGAAAATCCATCTATCCTCACTATCTCTTTGAAAAACAAATTGGCTATATAGGTGGCATCACTTGTGCTCTTACACGGCAGAAAGTGGGCCATCTTACTGAACCTATCCACCACTATATAAATACTATCAAACCCTTTCTGATTCCTAGGTAGACCCATGCCAAAATCTATGCCACAACTCTCCCATGGCCTTGTAAGGATAGGGAGTGGTTGATACAGACCTACATTGCTGGATGTACCCTTTGCTCTTTGATAGATGGTACATGTTTCTACAAACCTTCTAACATCACCTTGCACCTTAGGCCAAAAGTAGAACCTCTTTACCTATTCTAGGGGCTTGTCTAACCCAAAATGTCCCCTAATACTTCCATAATGCATTTCTCTGATGATATTTTCCCTTATTGAATACCTAGGGATGCATAACTGGCTACCTTTCTATATATGTTGTAAATTTACCTGTTGGGAGCAAGCTCAGACATGCAAACATTAGAGATATAGATCATATAAGCTACATTAAGATATCAAAGCATACTCCAAAATAAAGACCTTCCACCATAACCTTCGATGATCCAAACAAGGGCACCCAAGCCTTGTTGATTTTCTCTTAGAGAGGGTTGTGGGTGTGCTCTTCCAACACAATATTCAAATCCCACTATGATTGAATAATTGAAATGGCAAATGCAAACTAGATGCAATGATATTGAATAGCTCAAGAACTAGTTATAGAGATCTAGTCTCAAGCATCCAATGAAAGATGAGAAGTAGACATGAACTAAATGCAATAATATAGAAGTGAATTCAAACTAAGAACTATGAATGAGATCTAAGTACCATGATTTAAATGCAACAACTACCAAACATGTTATTATAAAATCTCTAAATGCATGAAAGATATCTAGATAAAAACTAACATAATAACTCTAAATGCAAAATGATAGATGATTTACTCTTGGCAAATCTCCTATTAATAGGATTTTGGAGGGCTTGGGTGAGGTGGATCACATGTGACATCCACATAGGTGCCACATGAGGGACACATTAGACATACAAAATTCCAAGCTTTCTCACACATGTGCGAGAAACTTGAGATGTGATGGGTCAATGTGTACTTCAAGTACACTGTGTACTTCAAATACACATGTAAGAATTTTTCATAAATGTGTAAGAAAAAGTCATAGATTTGGTCTAATGACAACTTTTAGAAAGTGTAAGAAATGTCATCAAGGTTGTAAGAAACCTTGTTTGATCATTTTTGGAATTCTTTGAAAAGATAAATTTTGAAAATTTTCTCACACATGTGTGAGAAAATAATTAGGACTAATGGGTGTAGAAATCCTAAAATCATCCTAATTAACCTTAGTTAATTAGCAACTAGGTTTATTTGTTGAGAGTGATGTGAGATAGGGTAGGATCTAGGCCTAGATTAGGATTAAGTTTAGACTAATTATGGTTTAGAAGAATATTAGCATGTGAGACGAATAAATAAATTAAAATTTATGTAAAGGGGAATTTAATGTAGGAAATGTATTAAATAGAATTTAATACACTTGGAGAAGAGGTATTTAAAGTTAATTTAAATATTATAGAATAGTGAACTTAATTAACTTAAATAGGTGGGAGAATATAACAAATATAATTAATTAAATAATCATAATCTTAAAGGATGATTTTAGGCATCTACATTTTTCCCCTCTTTGATGCGGTGTCGAGGATGGCGTCACGTCAAAGAAAAGAAAATAAGATGCCCTAGAGAGAACAAAAAGTCCTAAGGAGACGATGGTGAAGGAGTGTGCCCCCTCAAGAAAATAATGGAAAAAAATTATTTTTTTGTGAAATTTTCTTGAAAAGACGCAGAGGGGAGGGAAAGGGGCAATTGCATGACTTATGAGGTGATGAGAAAAAAACAAGGTGAAAAATAGGGTCCGAAATAGAAAATGGGTCCCAAGGGACCTATAAATAGGCCATGAAGGCCCTAGGAGAAGTCATTTTCACCCACAAAGAGAAAAAAGATAAAGTAGAGAGAGAGAGAGAGAGATACATGGTAGATCCCTGAGATCGTATGCAGCTAGGAAAGTGCATCCAGACACACCAACGACCGACCGACGCAGGACCATCGGTGAGTCCTGAAACCACTCCTAGTGATTTTTCTTTAATTTAACATTTAATTCTTACTAAATTGTATTTATGGGGGGAAAAATCAATTGGGGCAGGGAGGATGATTGACGGATCATCGTCTATGCAAACAAAAATTGACCAATCGTCGTCTGCAAAGATGACAGATCGATGATCGTCGTCTTCGCAGACGATAATCACCATATTATCTTTGGCGGGGACAAAGGACAAGGGACGCAAACAATGATTTAAAATGGTTGTCTATGCAGACATCAGTCAAAGGGATTGACCGCAGGTAGGCGTTGGAGAGGCCGAACTTGGATCGACATCTCCGTCGATTAGCGTATACGTCAATCATCATCTGTGCAAGGCAATCTGCGTTTGCGCCGATTGGCCCAAAAGACATAGGGGGAGGGTGGAGGGAGGGGAAAATAAGATATTAGGAGGGGAAGAGGATGCCCCAGACATAGAAAATAAATGAAACATGTGAATCTTTGGATGTAGGAGGGGGTACCATCATTTTGATCACGAGAGAACTAGCAAGAGACGATGGAGTTAGTAGAGCGCTTGAGAGTAGCAGAGTGGGGACATGACACATTATGCGGTCTAGATCATGTACATTTATGGTTGCAGTTGAGAGCGCATAATGCACTCATGACCGCATTGATTGAGAGATGGCACAACCCCACCTCTAGTTTTCACTTTCTAACAAGGGAGGCTACCATTACCCTATTCGATGTCTGGCAGATATAATGGATTCCTACTAGGGGTCTGATACCAGAGTATGTGGAGGAGGGCCCCGGTCCATATGTGGAGGCAACATTCGGGTGATCATATGACTAGATTCTCACTTCTAGACAATGGTTATCATGGAGAGAAGCGATTGCAGCGTGACCACAGTTGCAGCGGGTGACATTGTACTTGGAGGGACTTATCAGAGGGTGATTGATGCTAGACCATGCAGGCCTTGGGTTTCCTTTGGGATGGGAAAAGGTGTTGAGTGCCATGTTAGAGGATGAGGGGGAGCAATAATGCTGGGGATACACCATCCTGTGACAGTTGTATTATGATTTACACATATGTGTCTACCGGAGAGGTAGGATACTAGGTGCAGGGGTGACACTTCTACTAGTGTGGGTATGGGAGAATATCACTGTGATACACCCTATTAGACTGCATGAGACATGGGAGGTGTATGAGCCATATTCCTCCAGATACCGACTACCCATCTGATATGAGTCTACAAATTTTTTCAGTCACTAGAGGTAGACATTAGATGAGATGTAGAGTTTTGACTGGATACCATACGTAGGATGTGAGGCATGGGGGCATCAGGTCCTGTAATAGCAAGATTATGTAGAGGATGGGTGGGAGGAAACTTACATCCTGAGGTATGTGGAGACTGATTGTTGGTTGATCGGGTGGACGGTGTACGTGATTGCACAATACATGTCATCGCGAGTACTGAGGCACTTTGGCCGAGTTCAAGATGCAATTCCTAATAGATTTCCACATTCACTTGTGACACGAGAGGGGGGGAGTATCTGGGGGATGGGTGGATTTGAGAGGTGCGAGGGCATCTTGGTTAGGGATGGTGGTGTTGGAATTATATTGAGATGATGTACTGAGAGGGGAGGGGTGAATCAGTACCTCTAAAACTTTTCTTTGGTTAGCCCATTAACCCTTAATCGTCAGTTTGTAAATTATCTTATCTAACTGTTCATCTTTCTTTATGTATGTGCAATCATATCATAAATTCTTTAGTATGTAACCATAACATAAACATTCATCAAAATAGATAACACATGACACAAGATATGATATCGCAGAAAACTCCTGTTAGGAAGTAAAAATTGCAGTGGGGATTGTTACCCACAATACTTCACTATTTGCAGATAAGAAGGGGCCAGTTAAGGCTTACAATTGGTCACTTATGATGACCTACCCTTTTAGGAGTATTACAGTGGAGACCTGTTAAGATCTACTTCGTTTGAAGCTTTAGCAACACTGTTTAGTGTGCACTCTGTTAAGAGATTTGCAAAGAACTGTTAAGTCCACCTTCTACAAAAGGATTTTAGATGTGATGCACTTGTTATAATGCAACTACATAATTCTTTGATTTGATGATGTATGCAGTCTTTAATTGCTAATAACAGATCCAATTAAGCTTCATACATATGAGTAATCATCCTTCCATGATTGAATAATACCTTTATATGCTTGTCAGTAGCCTCTGTGTGTTCTTGACAACTGATCTATTCTATTTCTGACCTTTGCATGAATTCTGCCTTCTACTCCTTAGATGCTCTGCATGGCTATCAACAATAATGAATTCATGTCTCACAATTGAGTTTGAACATCTATTTATACTAAATTAGGCTCAATTCTTGATGCATGCATCACAAGTTAACTCTAGATCCAAGGTTTACAACTTGACCTTGATCTTTAGTTAGATATGTTTTAGAACTGTTAGGATGCTTTAAAAAATTTACATAAAGCTTGCTTGACCCTCAAGTTATGATTTAAAACAAATAGAAACTCTATAAATAGAATTACATTGCTTTATCCATCGTGTAAAAATCAGATCCAAAATTTGCGGGTTCTCTAACTGACTGTCGGTTCTGACGGACGGTTTTCTTGGTCATCGGTGTTCCTTTCTTGAACTGGTCATCGAGTATGCCTTTTCTATTCCTGTCGGGTTTGTTCTAAAAACTGTGTCATCGGTGATGCTTGCCAATTCTATACTTAGCATTTTTCATGACCTCTATGTTCTGTCGGGTATGCTCGCTGTTCATCGGTAATGCTTGAAGTCTTTCGGTGATCTCTGTAGTCTGCCGATGATCTCAATCAATGTTTTTCACTAAGTGTACTAATGGAAAAATAATTTCATCAATCTCCCCCTTTGACATTAGTATCAAAAACATGATATGTGCAACATACTGAGTGTATTAGTATGTACACCTGTGTATACTTCTTCCTTAGTCATTTGAATGAATCCCCCTATGTATATGCTGGTAATTATATGTATATATAGTTCCTTTCCTCTAATATATATATTTGTACATAACTATATACATTTCATTTCCTCCTTTTTTTATTCTAAAGGCAAAGGTACTTACAACTTTTCAAAAAGGTGGGAATGTGAGGACTTGATCTCCTCCATCATCTTTTCCCATTTCTCGTTCAGCATTTCTAGAGCCATGTGCTCTAGTGAAATCCTTACATGTATGTCATAGATGTTGTCTACTACAGACATCTCGGGGGTTGCTATAAGATTTCTGGCATCAGAAATATGCTACTGTAAAATAGTAAGATTGGGAAGAATATGTGCCTGCAGTTCAGTAATCTCACCTCTGAATTATGTTTCAGCATCCCATATTTCTTGCCTTAGCCTATTTACCTCTATGACTGTGTCATGATGTGCCTTTATGCTGTCAGTGTGTGAGGTTAGGCTTTGTGCACTAGCTGTGACATTATGATCTATTTATGCTAGTTTGTCACTATTCTCTTTTGCAAATTTCTCAAGTGTGCACATCTTTTGAACTAAGGTGATTGCTTCAGCAATCATTGGCTCTAATTCATCAGTGAGTTTAGAGAGCTTTACCTTGTTCAAT
>MU223207.1:1823243-1855754 GCA_018584345.1 Thuja plicata | reverse complement strand
CCATTGCTCTGATCTTTGCTCTCAAGTCTTTAAGCTTTTCAAGAGAGAGACTTAGCTCTGATACCAATTGTTGGAATTATATTGGAATGATGTACTAAGAGGGGAGGGGTGAATCAGTACCTCTAAAGCTTTTCTTTGGTTAGCCCATTAACCCTTAATCATCAGTTTGTAAATTATCTTATCTAACTGTTCATCTTTCTTTATGTATATGCAATAATATCATAAATTCTTTAGTATGTAACCATAACAGAAACATTCATGAAAATAGATAACACATGACACAAGATATGATATCGCAGAAAACTCATGTTAGGAAGTAAAAACTGCGGTGGGGATTGTTACCCACAAGACTTCACTATCTGCAGATAAGAAGGGGCTGGTTAAGGCTTAGAATTGGTCACTTATGATGACCTACCCTATTAGGAGTATTACATTGGAGACCTGTTAAGATCTACTTTGTTTGAAGCTTTAGGAACACTATTAAGTGTGCACGCTGTTAAGATATTTTCAAAGAACTGTTAAGTCCACCTTCTACAAAAGGATTTTAGATGTGATGCACTTGTTAGAATGCAACTACATAATTCTTTGATCTGATGATGTATGCAATCTTTAATTGCTGATAACAGATCCAATTAAGCTTCATACATATGAGTAATCATCCTTCCATGATTGAATAATACCTTTATCTGCTCGTCGGTAGCCTCTGTGTGTTCTTGACAACTGATATGTTATGTTTTTGACCTTTGCATGAATTCTGCCTTCTGCTCCTTAGATGCTCTTTGTGGCTATCAACAATAACGAATTCATGTCTCACAATTGAGTTTGAACATATATTTATACTAAATTAGGCTCAATTCTTGATTCATGCATCACAAGTTAACTCTAGATCCAAGGTTTACAACTTGACCTTGATCTTTAGTTAGATATGTTTTAGATCCATAAGGATGCTTTAAAACATTTACATAAATCTTGCTTGACCCTCAAGTTATGATTTAAAACAAATTAAAACTCTATAAATAGAATTACTTTGCTTTATCTGTCGTGTAAAAATTAGATCCACAATTTGCGGGTTCTCTAACTCACTGTCAGTTCTGATGGTCGATTTTCTTGGTCGTCGGTGTTCCTTTCTTGAACTTGTCGTCGGGTATGCCTTTTCTGTTCTTGTCAGGTTTGTTCTAAAAACTATGTCGTCGGTGATGCTTGTAGTTGCTGGTGATGCTTGTCGATTCTATACTTAGCATTTTTCATGACCTCTGTGTTCTGTCAGGTATGCTAACTATTCCCCGGTAATGCTTGAATTATGCCGGTGATATCTGTAGTCTGTCGGTGATCTCAGTCAATGTTTTTCACTAAGTTTACTAATGGAAAAATAATGTCATCAGGTGGCATTTCCTTGGTAGCAAGGGAATGATTTGGTTTGAGATGCAAGAGTGACGCTTGCATATGCTCAGTGGTGGATCACACACAGGCCGATTAGGTTGACCACCCCAGGGATTATACAGGTAGATTAGTAGCTGATAGGGGGTGAGGATGGTGCAGGAGTGGATGGAGATGACGGAAGAGATGGGGAAGTAAGTGGAGGAGGAGATAGGGGAGGAGATTGAGGAGGGAGGGGACATCAGAGAGGACATATGAGAGTGGTAGCACATAGACAGGGAGGGCAGGTGCAGGTACCTATAGACAGAGCCCCACAAGTTATACCACAACAAGCACATGGTCAGGGACATGTACCACTACAAGGACAGGGGCCATATGGGCTAGTGATAGGGTACATAGGATAGGATGTGTATGATACTATAGTCCTAGAGTAGGATAGTCTATAAACAAAGATGAGGAGAGTACAAGGAAATCTGGCTACAGCCAAGGTATCGGAGGGCAATGTACAAATGGAGTTGGCTAGGGTTCAGAGGTTTCTTGCAGGGGAGAAAGCACATGTAGATAGTGCATAGGGTACATTATATATATTGTAGGCTCAAGCCTATGCGGAAGAGTTTATGATCATTGAGACTCATATAGGGATACTTGTAGGGTAGCAACAAGTAGCATTGTTACAACAACAATTAGATGCGTTGTGATTAGAGCTGCAGGGGATGACACGGGACAGCCACACCTATCAATGCAGGTTAGAGGAGTATAAGGGAAAATGTGATATCATTGTACAGGCTGCAACAGGACCAAGGGTGATGTAGGTGGTGCATGAGGCCTTTTTTATGCATAGACAGGAGACTAGAGCAGTTTGTAAGATGAAGTACTATCGTTGTCTGTACTATGAGGTCATTCTAGAGGGTTAGAGAGCTGCAGTGTTCAGTGAGAGGTCTACTACACATACCACAGGTGGAGGGACATCATAGGCCTCAGTAGGGATGAGACCTCCCCAAGACAGGGGGGATGGGATAGGAGGTAGGGCCATCTACTCAACCAACCTCATGAGTCATATCAGAGATTTTTTATACGCATTCAGTTTTTTGAGCATTTTATATGTACAACGGGATTTTGATGTTTATGTATACATGTATATGGAAATTTTGGACATTGATGTATTCATTGGACACTTGATTATGAGATATATATATATATAGACATGATTTTTATGGTCCTATGTAATGTGTGTGTGTTTCTATATGCATATGATGGGGTTATTACTGACTTGTGTGATGCAAAATTTGAGTGATTACTATGTGATGGTTTTGACATATCTGTGATGCAGAGATGTACATATGTGATGATTTATTGTGATCATTATATGTGATTTATAGATTTGATGGACTTATTTGTGTGATATATATATATATATATATATATATANTTTTTGTGTGATATATATATATATATATATATATATATATATATATATATATATATATGATGTATGCAAATGGAAATGGATTTGTAATGATTAATGTAAAATGGAATATACATGGATAATAAAGGGAATATAATGATTAATGCTATGGATAATAAATGGATTATGAACCTAAAAATGTATCTAAATGAATATTATTATGTGATTATATTACATCAAATTTGAATTCAATACTTAAACTCATCATCAACATAATAACACAATGAATAACCTAGTTGAATGCAACTAATGAAGATGAGGACTTTGTTTTTGTGTGTATTAACCATAACTGATAGGATCATTTAGCTAGCTATAGGAGGGGAAATAAACAAGAAAATTTTCAAGAGTAAAAATGCAATATGACCTAACTAAGATGCAACCTACCTACATGATGTTTGTGGGATTATATTGTGTTTATTATGGAGAGCACACCCTAGTTTGATATTGCAAAAGGAGGTATGCACTATGTATTAGGAAACACAAGTGACATTGTTCCTTTGCATGGATTAGACTCTCAGACAAAGAGATAGGTTTAGGATCACAGATGTAGGAGTTCAGTCGTAATGGTACCAATGTAATGACACTTATGGGGAGATTTAGCACACCCAGATCTTGTTGAGGGATTTGGTGATATATATACAACTCATGCCCTCAATGAAGCATGCATAATCATGACTGACACTGTGTGTCGAACAAAATGCACTAAAATTATCAACAAGCATATCACATCGCAAATGACAGATATTCTAATAAACATCATTCAATATATACCAAGATATTAAAGACCGAGGCAATCATGAGGAAGATTTATTGAAACACAAATAAAATTTAAAAAAAGGCATTATGACCAAGCATTCATTTAGTCCAAAGATCTTTCCATGAACATGATTGCGTGATGGAGAATGGATGAGCCGACACTGGAAGGATACATCCTGACGGGCAAAGATTGATGGATGTTGAAATGGAAATTCGCTATAAATATATTTTGAAAGGAATAATAGCTAAGAAAGTCAGTCTAAAATTTGATTTGTGATAATTCTTGTGATCTTTGTGTCTTGGAAAAAACTCAATGTGCGGGAATCTTTAGGACAAGTCTTGATGGTGAAGGCGGTGGTAGAGACTACGGTGGAAAGTGAAGTAGTACTAGGATAGAACCTTCACAAATATGAGTAGTGTAGGGTTTTATTATTGAAAAAGGATGGATGGTAAGTGGGATGGTCCAAATAGATAATGGATCTGACTACACATGATGCCTGAAACAAGTTTTCACCATGGTACTTATCCATTATGCCACCGAAGTGGTTTCACAAATAGATGAATTTATTTCTCTTTTCTTTTGATTTTTTTTTTAATACATTATCAAGGTGCCTGTTTTCCAAGTTTTCACTAGGATAATAAGTTTTTTCAGGACTTTTTCTACTTTTTAATATTTTTTTAGGATAATTTTATATTGTTTTTTGGACTTTTTTGTTGATTTTATGTTGGACAAAGGACTACTGAAGGACTACACATAGAAGCACTTGAGATGTAGAATATTTATAGGATTGGGGATAGGATCTCTCTCTGGTGTTGCAATATGATAAGCTCCATACCCAAATTTAGCAGTAACCACAAAAATCCCCAACCAATTAGGCTCAAACTTTCCTTTCTTTTCACGATTCTGGAGATTCTTCATGTTGTGGTGTAGGACAAGATCACCAAATTCAAACTCACGAGGTTTGATCTTCTTGTTGAATTATAAGCGCTAGAGATTTTAATATAGGCAAAGATGGTTCAGGGCATTGAGGCACCTCTCATCAAGGATTTCAAGCTCTTGCAAGCGAGCAACTCAGTATTCTTCTTCAGACATCAAATTCTTTAGGGAGATTCTAAGGGAAGGGAGCTCAATTTTGATGGGGAGATTATCCTCAGTACCATAGACAAGGGTGAATCAAGTGGCTCCAGTGGGGGTAAGAATGGAAGTGTGATATTCCCAAAGGGTGGGATTTAGGTGAAGGTGCCAATCACAGCCAACATCATCGACTCTCTTTTAGAGGATTTTCAAGATGGTTTCATTTGTAGCCTCTGCTTGACCATTACCTTGGGGGAAGTACTTTGAGGAGCAATGTTTTATAATGCCAAATTTCTTAAATAGCTATGTGACGTGCTTGTTCTTGAAAGGGGTCCCATTATCAGTGATAATATCTTGAGGGATGTCATAGTCATATATAAGATAGTTCAAAATAAACTTCAAAATTTGGTTTCCAATGGTGTAGGTAAGGGGAATGACTTAAAATCATTTGTTAAAGTACTCTGTAGAATCAAGGATGTATTAGCAGCCATTAGAATAATTTGGAAATATCTAGCCAACTATGTCTAGTCCCCAATGGGAAATAGGCTAAGGTGTGATGGTAGGTTGAAGGGATTGGGAAGGGCATGTATCAAATCACCATGTTGTTGACAAGGTACACACTTCTTCACATAGTGATAGGTGTCCTTCTCCATAGTAAGCCAATAGTATCATGTGCGTAACAGTTTCTTGGCCAGAGTGAGCCCACTAGAATGGGCCCTACAGATCCTTTGATGTACCTCCTCTAAGGATGTTTGCACTTCCTCTAAATTCAGACACCTTAAGAATTTTTTCAAAGTGCTTTTAGAATAGGGTCTCACCTAGGATCATATAATGTGAGGTGTGGTGGATGAAGGTTTTACATTGATTTGGTGTTAGGGTAAGTGGTGTATTTTCATCCTTGAGGTAGAAGTAAATTTCTCGATACCATGGATAATTAGGATCAGCAACCTCACATACCATCTCAGTCTTTGGTTGGTCATAGGCAGGGACCATAAGATTCTCAATAAGAAAATCACATCATGTACTATATCTTGGCATGGATATCAGAGACTCGGTAGTTTCCATGGTGTTAGTGGCCTTGTCATTTTCTCTGAGATCTGCTGGAAGATTAGTTCAGTGAAGTTTTGTTTTAGGTCTTCTACCATGCAATGATAAGGGAGTACATTGTCATCCTTTTTTTGATACTCATCCAAGACTTGCTTGATAACAAAATGTGAGTCACCAAACACTAGTAGACTGAATATTTTCCATTGGATAGCTTGGCGAAGTCTGATCACAAGGGCCTCATATTTTGCAATATTATTTGTACATGTAAATTACAATTTGTAGGATTTAAGGATGAGATCCCCTTGAGGTGTGACAAACAAGATACCTACCCCTGATCCCTTTTGCGTAAAGGATCCATCAAAATAAAGTTTTCATGGGGTACTCAGGGTAACAATGAGAACAAACTTATCTAGAAAATCTATGATAATTGGATGACCCCCTTAAATAGGTGCTCTAGCTAACTGATCCGCAATCACTTGTCCCTTTATAGCTTTCTGATCCACATATCTAATGTCAAATTCACTTAGAATCATGACCCATTTGGCAGTGCCTCCAGTAAGAGAATGTTTAGACAACAGGTACTTGAGTGGATCAATCTTGGCAATAAGTTGAATCTTATGAATAAGCATGTAGTGGTGCAACTTATGTGTTCATAAGACAACGACCAAACAAGATTTTTCAATAGGTGAGTAATTCAGTTCGTAACCCACTAGTGTTCTATTAATGTAATAGATTTCTCTTTATTTTCTAGTGTCATCTAACTATACTAAAAGTGCACCCAGTGCAACCCCAATAGCCTATATGTACAAGATTAGAGGTCGGCCTAAAATACGCGGCACTAGGACTAGAGGATTAGCTAAATATCCTTTCAATCATTCAAATGTTGTTTGACATAGGCAATGCCATTGGAATTTTATATTCTTGCACAACATGTGAGAAAAAGGATGTACTTTATCAGCCAGTTGTGACATGAACCTTTTGATAGAGTGAGGTTTTCCTTGTAGGCTGTGCAGTTGTTTGAGTGTTTTGGGGGGCGACATCTCTAGAATGGCTTTCACTTTCTTTGGATCAACTTCTATTCCCCTTCGTGACACAATGTAGCCCAATAAATTGCGAGATTTAACTCCAAAGACACTTTTTAGGATTTAGTCGAAGTTTATATTTATCCAATCGTTCAAATATTATGGTGAGAATAGGAATGTGTGAATCTCATGTTTTTATTTTCCTAAAAGGTCATCTACATAGTCTTCCATAATGACATTCAGCAGATCATGGAAGATGGTGGTCATTTCTCATTGATAGGTTTCTCTTTTATTATTAAGACCAAAGGGCATGACCTAATAATAGAACTGATGCAAGAGCATCCTGGGTTTCCTTGCTACCTTCTCATCTTTGTTCATTCTTCCAGTAAGTGTCAAGTTGTAGTTCATGTTGAGTTGCAGTATGTGTTGAGTTGTCCAGTGTTGGCCAAATTCTTATGTGTGTCGAGATCTCTTGTGTTGGTTGGGCATTCCTTTCTGTGTCGAGTGAGCCTGATGCTCCGTTCTTCTTTGACCAAGTTTGTTTGTGATTGGTTCTTGTTGGAGCCGACTTATGTATTTAATTTTTGGTTGTGCATTTAATATTTGGATCTTGTGATGGGATGTGTGTGGACTATTGGGGGTCAGCCTTCCATCTTTGTAAGCTTCTTTGGAAAGTATAAATAGGGATGTTTATGTTTAGGTTTAGTAATCAGCTAGGAGAGAAAGTAGCAAATGATTATATGAGAAGATAGAAGATAGAGTAAGTCTAGATTTTCATATAAAAAATTGGTTGTAACCTAGAAGGACTCATAGCCAGGCATGTATGTTGTAATTGGATGAATCAATAAAACATATTTTGATGTTCCTTCTCTCCTTGGTGTTGTTCTCTATGTTGTTTTCTTCCATTGTGTTTACTCTGCAAGGTGGCTGGATAGTTGGGTGTGACTTTGGCCCTAGCTATTCTTGTCTTCCCTACACCATGTGGTATCAGAGAGAATTTCATCCTTGGTAGATTAGATCATGTAGAACCCTAAGTTTGATTTGGTTCTAGGGTGATAGATCTACGAATTTGACCTATAACTTGTAGAGGGTTACTATCTTGCAAGAACCATCAAGATGGTTCGAGGCAGAGGAAATGTTGATAATGCCATAGTGGACATGTTGAGACAAATTGCAACCATATTAGATGTTGTGGATAAATCCTAGAGAAGAGGCGCACATCTTGATGATGTGAGTGATGATGAAGCAGTGGAACCAAATCCAAAACCTGAGGAAGATCAAGAGGAGGAAAGATTGTTGAGAGTATTGTATAGGGCACATTCAAAGCCTTTTGTTGAAGTTATTCCTTATGATGGAAAGTTGGATACTAATGTTGTGTTGGATTGGATATCTGATATGGAGAAGTTCTTTGAGTTTGAAAGCACTCCTGATAATAGGAAGGTAAAAATTGTAGTCACTAGGTTGAAAGGTCATGCCTCACTATGGTCAGAGCATTTGCAAATTGATAGATAGAGAAGAGGAAAGGAAAAGACCAAAACCTAGTTGAAAATGGTGAACAAGGTGAAGAAGAAGTTTCTTCCTACTGATTACCAAGTTATCTTGTTGAGGAAGATGCAGAACCTTAGACAAAAGGACATGACTATGAAGGAATACAATGAGGAATTCTATAGATTGGACATCAGATCTGGACATGTGGATGATGAGGTTGAGAAATTTGTAAGGTACCTGAATGGATTGAGATCTGGAATTCAAGATGAAATATTTTTTATGAAATTTCATAGTGTGGAAGAAGCATATCAATATGCCTTGAAAGCTGAGGAGATCTTGAGAAAGAAGTATGAACAAAGACAGAGAGGTCAAGGTGGTAGATTCTAGAGTGGCAGAGGTAGATCCTTTGGTGAAGGTGGCAGATCTGATAGTTTTGCCTAAGATAAGGGAAAATTTGAGTGCAAAACTAAAGATAAAAGCAAGACTGGGTGGAAAGGTGGTAGTTCTTACTGAGGAGGTAACAGTTCCTACCGAAGAAGAGGTAGAGGTGTTTTCAATGGTAATTGCTTTAGATGTGGCAAAGAAGGGCATAGATATTTTGAGTGTAGACACTTTGATGGAAATGGTCAAAGTCATAGAAATGTTGTAGTACAAGAGGATCTTGAGGGTTCTCCAAGTGGACCTGAGGCTAGAGAAAATGAGATGGTAAGGAGAGCTTTTTGTAATAACCGAGTGGATGAAGAACCTATTCTAAGGAGAAGTATTTTCAAGACCAGATGTAAGATGGCAGGAAAATGTTGCAAAGTGATTGTTGATAGTGGAAGTTCAGCGAATTCAGAATTAGAGGAGCTAGTTACAAAGTTGCAATTGTAGAGGTTGAGACACCCTAAACCCTATCATGTTTCATGGATCAAGGATGAGCGTAAGTTATTGGTAAGTGAGAAATGTGTTGTGAACTTCAAGATTGGAAATTACTTTGATGAAATTTTGTGTGATATTATGCCTATGGATTGTTATCATATTCTTTTGGGTAGACCTTGGCAGTATGATAGACATGTTGTGCATGATGTTAGATTAAATCAATATACTCTTTGGGTAAATGGGAAGAAGAAAACATTGTTACCTTTGATTGAGGTTCCAGGTGAGATAAATTATACTACTGTGAAAATATACATGGTTAATGGAAAGCAATTTTAGAAAGAAATAAAGAAGAATAAATTTTGTTTTTCTATATTTCCTAATGGCCGAGTGATAGAGTGTAGTAATGACCAAGTCACAAAGAATAGTAAATGTCAAGCAATAGAAGACAGTGGAGACTAAGTGCCAACAGAAATACAAAATTTGTTGAGTGAATACAAGGAGATTGTTGTTGAGGATATTCCTCATGGTTTATCGTGGGTGAGAAGTATGAGTCATTATATGGATCTTATTCCTGGAGCTATTTTTCCAAACAAAGCACCATATATATTGACACCTAATGAGAATGAAGAACTTAACAGACAAGTGTAGGAGTTGTTGCAGAAAGGTTTGATCAGAGAAAGTTTGATTCCATGTGTTGCACTTGTTGTATAAGTACCTAAGAAGAATGAAGAGTGGAGAATGTGTAGTGATTCCAGAGCTATCAAAAAGATAATACTGAAGTATAGATTTTCTATGCTGAGGATGGATGACATAATGGATTGTTAGAGTAGAGCAAATTATTTTACCAAGATTGATTTGAAGAGTGGCTATCATCAGATCAGAATTAGAAAAGGTGATGAGTGGAAGACTGCTTTCAAGACAAAAGAAGGTTTATATGAGTGGTTTGTTATGCCTTTTGGTTTGATTAATGCACCTAGTACTTTCATGGGGTTGATGAATGAATTTCTCAAGAGGATTTTGGGTAAGTTTGTGATTGTTTATTTGGATGATATTCTGATATTAGTAAGACTAAGGAAGAACATCTTGAGCATATTAGACAAGCATTGCAAAGATTGAAGGAGGAGAAGCTATTGATTAATTTGAAGAAGTGTTCCTTTATGCAAGACAAGATTGTGTATTTAGGATTTTTTATTTCAGCTGATCATTTTAAAATGGACCCTGAGAATGTTAAAGCAATTTTGGAGTGGCCTACACCTAAGAATGTGGGTGAGGTAAGATCATTTCATGGTTTGGCTAGTTTCTATAGAAAGTTCATTAAGAATTTCAATTATGTTTGTAATTCTATGACTGAGACTATGAGAGGAGATAAAATAATTTTAAGTGGACACATGGAGATGACAAGAGTTTTGAGACTTTTAAACAAAAGGTTTCTGAGTTACCTGTGTTAGCTTTGCCTGACTTCAATAAGGTATTTCAAATTGAGTGTGATGCAAGTGGTAGTGCAATAGGAGTTGTGTTGATTCAAGAAGGTAAACCTTTTGCTTTCTTTAGTGAGAGGTTGAATGATGCTAAGAGGAAGTATTATGTGTATGATCAAGAGTTTTATGCTATTGTTTAAGCCTTGAAAAAGTGGAGACATTATTTGATTCCTAAAGAGTTTGTGTTGTATACTGATCATAAAGCTTTATAGTATTTGGGAAGTCAACATAAGTTGAATCAAAGACATATAATGATGCAAGAACATCCTAGGTGTAAGAGAAATCTTTCATCACGCAAAAATATTTTTTGGTTTCTTTTCAGTAAGGGTTATTTTGTGCAGTCGTTATTTCTAGAAATTTACTATTTTTAGTAAGTTTTTTGTTTAAGCTCATAATGTTCTATTTTCTTCCTTGGAGGTTCACTTTGATTGTATCATCCTGCCAGCAAATTTTCATTGCCAGATCAAGTCTAGTTTTGTAGATGTTGAATATTTTCAGTATTGGCAGCAGAGTACAGAAACTTTAAACTCAGTTTTGAAGGCTTTAGAGGCTCTGAATGGGGTCAAAACCTTGGTGGACTGGAGCTTGCACAAGTTAAGTGTTGTAGAGAACTTCATGGAATTTCTAGAATGGGGTTATGATGGCCCATCGGGTCAACGTGTGATGAGTTATGGTCTCCAGAAGTTGTGTTACCTCAACTTGAAAAAGTTAAAGAACCTTCAAAATTTCTTTTTGGGTTCCAAATTTGTTTGGGCGTATTCTTATGGAATAAAAATGAATAATAATATCGTAGGTATAGTTGGCCTCAAACTTTAGGGTTTTATTTCTAGAATCTTCTTGGGTGGTTAAAATTGCCTATATATTAAAGGCCCATAGGGTTGTCTAGGGAAGTCCTAGGTTATGCATATGGTGGCTCTGGCTTGCAGAATATTGTAATAAAATGCCCATGTGGTTGTGCATGTTGCATTTCTGAATGTGCATGTTATATTTCAGAATATTGTAATTTCATTTCATTGTGGATAATAGAAAGCTCATTTCCTGTCTTTGCAAATCTTGTTATTCTTGATTTTGTTGTGTGTTTGTGTTAATAAGGGGAGGACCCTTCCTGAATTGGTACCAAAGCAGGAGTTCCTGAGTGTGTAGATAGATCACCAACTTTGAGGCAGTTTGCACCAGGACTGTGGTTGTGGGTTTGAGTGATAAGAGCCAAAAATGCCTCCACGAAGGAACCGTGGTGGGAGAGTTGTAGGTGTGATAGAATAGGGTTTTAGAGTCCTCTAGAGACAAGTGCAAGTGTTACAAGGTGAGTTGCATAGAGGAATGAATATTGCAGTTAGAGATGAAAGTGAAGAGGAATTTGAAGAAGGACAAGGTGACCAGGAAGCACCACAAGCACCTAAAGATCCTGAATATGATAGGCTTTTGAGGGCCATTTCCAAGATTGGAAAGAGACCCAAGATTGAAGTTCCCATATTTTCAAGAAATCTTAACCCAGAGTAGCTGATCGACTATATCAATGATCTAGAAGAATATTTTGATTATGAAGATGTCGAAGATCTAGATCGGGTCAAATTTGCGAAGGCCAAACTAAAGGGCCATGCAAAAATTTGGTGGTAGGAGATTCAATTGGAGAGGAATAGAAGAGGAAAGTATAAAATCACAAGATGGGACCAAATGGTGGAGAAGTTGAAGAGACAATTCATTCCTGTGTATTATGAGCTTGATTTGCTGAGAAAAATGCAAGGGTTGAAACAAGGGGGAAAAATCTGTGCAGGAGTATAAAAAAGAATTCTACTAAGTCCTCATTAGAATAGATCGTGGAGAACCTAAGAAGGAAAAAGTTGCCCATTATCTTGATAAATGAAGAGAAGAGCTTAGATTAGAGGAAGATCCTATTTTGCACTAGATGCAAGTGTGAGGATAAGTGTTTTGATGTGATTATTGATGGTGGAAGCATTGATAATATTGTATCAGAATAAATGGTCACAAATTTGAAGCTGAAAAGAGAAAAATACCCACGTCCATACAAAATTTCATAGGTGTAGGATGACCACAAGGTCTTGTTCAATGAGTAGTGGTTAGTGAAGTTTAAGATTGGAAGTTGTCGAGATGAGGTACTTTGTGATATCATCCTCATCGATGCATGTCATTTGTTGTTGGGAAGGCCTTGGCATTTTGACACGTGTGTCATACATGATGGTCATGCTAATACTTATTATTTGACAAAGGATGGAGTCCAACACAAGATGAAACCATTGAAGGAAACAGGAGATGTATGTAGTAATGCCATAATATGTTTAGTTGATGGAAGAAAGTTCTTAGAAGGTATGAGAAATGAGCATATGTGTTTTTCCTTAATTCCAAAAGTGGGTCAAGAAGAAGTAGAAGATGTGCCTGTAGAAGTTGCAGACTTGTTGGAGGAGTTTCAGGATATTGTTTCTAATATGTACCTGATGGATTTCCACCAGTAAGAAATATCATTCATCAGATGGACTTGATTCCACGGGCCAGTTTTCCAAACACGACAGCCCATAGGATGACTCCAGTAGAGAGTGAGGAATTGAACAGAGAATTGCATGAGTTGTTGCAGAAGGGATTGATCCAGGAGAGTTTGAGCCCATGTGTTGTACCAGCGGTATGAGAACAAATGAAAAATGGAGAATGAAGGATGTGTATGGATTCTCGGGCTATCAATAAGATCACTATCTAGTACATATTTCCCTTTCCAAGAATGGATGATATTATGGATTATTTGAGTGGAGCTTTATATTTTAGAGAGATAGACCTAAATAGTGGATATCACCAAATAAGGATCAGAGAAGGAGATGAATGGATGACAAACTTCAAAAAAAAGGAGGGCTTGTATGAGTGGTTAATCATGCCTTTTGGGCTTACCAATGCACCGAGCACATTCATGCGGCTCATGAATGAAGTACTGACAGAATTTCTGGGTAAGTTTGTCATTGTTTACTTGGATGATATTTTGATCTTCAGTAAGACATTAGAAGAACATATAATGCATATTTTTAAGGTGTTTGAGAGGTTAAGGGAAGACAGGTTGTTGATTAATCTGAAGAAGTATAGTTTTGTTAAGAAGGAGTTAGTGTATTTGGGATTTGTAGTCTCAATAGAAGGTCTCAAAATGAACCCAGAGAAGGTCAAGGCTATCCTCGAATGGCCTACCCAAGGAGTTCTACTGAGGTAAGATATTTTCATGGTTTGGCTAGCTTTTACAAAAAAATTATTCAAAGTTTCAGTAGTATTTGTGGAGCCTTGACTAAAACAATGAGAGGGGATAGGAAAGAGTTTAAGTGGACTGTAGGGGCAGATAAGAGTTTTGAATTATTGAAAAGGAAAGTTACAGAATAGATTGTTTTATCACTTGAAGATTTTAACAAGGTGTTTCAAGTAGACTCTGATGCTAGTGTTAATGCTATTGGAGCCATTTTGAGTTATGAAGGTAAACCCATGGCTTATTTTAGTGAGAATTTGAATGATGCCAAGAGAAAATATTTTTTTTATGATCAAGAGTTCTATGCTATAGTTCACGCATTGAGGGAGTGGAGACATTATTTTTTGCCAAAAGAATTTTTTTATTTACTGAGCATCAAGCTTTGCAATATTTGAATAGTCAAGGAAAGTTGAATCAAAGGCATTTGAAATGGGTTGAGTTTTTGCAAAGTTACAGTTTTATTTTGAAACATAGGAGTGGGAAGTCTAATAGGGTTGCAGATGCCCTTAGTAGAAGACTGATTTTGATAACAAAGATGCAGATTAAGCTTGTTGGGTTCAAGGAACTCAAGAGTTTGTATACTGAAGATCAAAATTTTGGCGAAGCTTGGAAAGCTTGTAGAGAACTTGTTACTCTGGATAGAACAAAATGGTTGGATTTCATAATCTAGGATGATATGTTGTTCAAAGGTAGTCAATTGTGCATTCCAAATAGTTCCATGAGGGAGAATCTAATCAAAGAAAATCATAGTGGAGGACTAGCTGGACATTTTGGGCATGATAAAACCATTTCTTTGGTTAGTGAGAATTATTATTGGCCACAGTTGCAGCAGGATGTCAAGAAATTTGTACAAGGGTGTAGGGTATGTTAGATGGTAAAAGGATTGAGTAGAATATACGATTATATCAACCATTACCTATACTAGAGAAGTCGTGGGAGGATATTAGTATGGACTTTGTTCTTGACCTACCAAGAACTTAGAGAGGTCATGATTCCATATTTGTAGTGGTGGATAGGTTTTCAAAAATGGCACATTTCATTCCTTGAAAGAAGACTAATGATGATGTTCATGTAGTAGAATTATTTTTGCAGGAGGTTGTAAGACTACATGGATTACCAAAGAGAATAGTTTCAGATCAAGACACCAAGTTTCTTGGGTACTTTTGGAGAACCTTGTGGAAAATTTTGAAGTTCAATTCAACACACCATCCACAGACTGATGGACAGAAAAAAGTTGTGAATAGGAGTTTGGGAAACCTGTTGAGATGCTTGGCTGGAGACAAACCAAAGGGATTAGATTTGATTTTACCATAGGAAAAATTTTCATATAATAATTTTTTCAATAGAAGAACTGGTAAATCATTATTCCATATAGTGTATGGAAGTAGTTCCATAAATGCATCAGAATTAAGGAAGTTGGACAAAGGAGAGACAAGTAGTGCTAAAGTTGAAGACTTTGCAGAACATTTGAAGAATTTGCATGAGGAGGTGAGGCAACATATTAATAAAATGAATATATAGTACAAGGCTAAGACAGACAAGAAAAGGAGGCGTAAGGAATTCCAGGTGGGAGATGAAGTCATGGTTCATTTGAGAAAGGAGAGATTTCCAGTAGGAACTATAACCACCTAAATTTGGTATGTTCCAACTATGGACCCTATTTGTCCTAAGTGTGATCATACCCCCAGTTATGTCCAAACGACCCTATTACCGCTTGGCATAATTCTTTTGAAATCAATTTAATCTCCTAAAGTGATCAAATCACTAAATTATTTACTTTTAACTAAAATCAAAATCAATCAAATACATGGCTAAAAATGACTAATTTGCTAGGAATTAAATAAATCCCTAAATCAATTGACCACTTCCAATTAACCCATTCCCCTAGCCTATTTAATTTAATTAAAATGGCTATAGTACCCTTAATTATTAAAAGGCAATTAAATTGTTTAAATAATTAAAATTCCTATTTTTGAATGAATTAAATAAGTTTAATTCATTTAATTAATATTCCCTTAAACCCCAACCTAACCTATCTCAACCAATTCTACCCTGGGTTATAACCCATCTCAACCCATTCCACCCTTGCTAATCTAATCTTAATTCTAATTCTAACCCTAACCCACCTCCTAATGTTGTCACATTCCATTAAGGAATGATTAACAACTCCACCCACTTGAGAAAGTCAAGGAATCTCAAGATTCCTTCCTCAAATCCACCTTCTCAAGCCACCCTCTTACACCCTTCCCATGCTTCTTTAAGGATTTCATTAATGCCTCATTAATGAATATTCCTTAAGCCCATGTCTCCTCCATGCCTCATTAATGCCCAAGGCATTAATGGCTCTTACACCACCATTAATGAGTCCCTCAACTCATTAATGAGACTTGTCCCCCCTCTCTCTCTCTCATTCTTCTATAAGTAGAAGCCATTTTTGAGAGCAATTAAGCCTTCATCCTATATTGTAAATGCATTGTTATGTTGTTGGAATAGACTTAGACTCATACTTCATTTCATAGTTTATGCTTATGCATTGTTATAATGCCCATTTTTAGATTAATATGCATTTCTCATTGAGTAATAGCTTGTTTTAAATCAAATATTTTATGCTAGGTTGTTTATGTCACTGGTATTTAGCATAATCTGAGGTCTTTTATGTTACATGCTACACTCATCCTAGTTAGAAAGCAATAAGTCGATGTTATGTTTTATATGCTCTTTAACCCTTGTTTTTCACTAAAAGAATGACTTATTGAAGTGTTGTGTTGCAGATATTAGGTGCACAAATATACACACATTTTTGGCACCCATCGTGGGGCCTAATTTCCAACTTGGCCTCATTTTCTAACACTTTTTCACTAATTTACATGCCCATAATTCTGTTACAGGCTCATTTTTTACCATTCTGGATTGCATCCGTGATACGCCATCGCACCGTAGAAAATGAGGCTAGCATCCAGGATTTCCCAGATTGTTTTCAATTTAGGCTCGCATTTGGTAAGCATGGGATCACATCTAGTAAGGAAGCTCACATACAGTATGTTGCATTGCATTCAGTAAATTTTTAGGCTCACATCTGGTTAGAAAGTTTGTGCATTTTGTTTGCCTAACTCTAACATTTTGACAAGTTGTGTTTTCGGTATCTTGCAGCCTAACAAGTGTTTATAGGTTATTCTTGAAATTTTTTGTGGGAATTAACATAAACATATACTAACTTGGTTTTTCAGGTTACCCAACCCCCATCTTGACTTCTATTTTACTTGCTTTCCAAATTAAGATACATATTCTAATCTATCACTAAACTGACTAGAGGATTATGCTCTTTTCCTTTTAAGGAAAATCAGAAACTCATACATCAGTTTATAGATTGAACGGAATTTGGAGTTAACCGAACAAGAAAACACATCATTTAATTCAATTTGGACCAGTAAATGAACAACACAAGTCACTAAATATTGCGGTTCAACGAACAACTACATCGTATAATTTCATTTTGGATTCAGAAATTGGACAACCAAAGCACTAAATATGTGGGATCAAAGAACAAGTTCAATCATTTAAATTGAATTTGGATTAGTAATTGGACAAGAAACTCACTAAATTTTGTGGCTAATTGAACAAGGCAACTTTCCTTTTCAAGCATCCTATTTTTCTTAAATAGGAACAAACTAAATCAAGCTCAACATAGCTTGAAGGAATGAACTTTGCTTTACATGTTTTGGGAGAAAATGGTTTAGATTAGGAGAGTATGCTCTTTTTCTTCAGAAGAATCAAAAATCCAGACATCCAAAGCTCGCCAATCCTAGTTACATATATTTAAATAGTAGAGGGCCTGCCGGTTGAGGAAAAAAGCTCCTGGGAATGACCCAAGTGAGGACAGGTTTTATGCCAACCCTTCCAAATCACTATAAATAGTTGCTTCCTCATAGGCTAAAGCCTCGAAAGATGGAGCCGGTTTTGTTCATGGAATTTTGACATCATTCCTTGAATATATCTGGGTATATGTAGAGCGGAGCCGCTTGAATCTTGCTTGCGAGACTACATATATTTGGGTACTCATAGGGCTATACGCCTGAATTTTGCCTTGCGTAATTCTATGGGGGAGGGTTTTGAATGGATTTCCCAATAATCTACAACAACTTCAACTAAAAGAATTCCTGATTCATCCCCAAAAGGGTGATAATCTTTGTGCAAGGCAACAAGCAATTGCCCCAAGACACTCATCATATTGTGCCCTCACTTGTGTTTGGAGTCGGCTAATACAACATCATGACTGGAGCCATTGCATTCTTGGTGATGGCTATATTCTGATTATCATTTGAGTGTGTACCGGAGTCAACAAGCAAATATTTTCATCCTCCACCTAGAGAATAGGAAAAAATGAGTGTCTGTTTCACCTCCATAATAATGCAAAACTGTTTGACGTGTTCAAAAGACCATTAAAAAGATAAGCTCCTCACAACAATCAACAAGTTTCAAACCCTGGAGTACAAGTGTTTTTCACACATTACGACACCTCCTAACGCAATCTAGAAACAAGCAACTTCACGCACTTTGAAAACAAACTTTTTAGAACTGACCAAATTTGACAAAGACATCATAAGATCGCATCTTGTATTTCCCAAGTTGCATGTAGTATTTAGGATCGCATTTGGTATTATGGATCACATTTGGTGAGTACATAGTCACATCCAGATTCTAGGATTGCATCTGGTATCATCAGAGGCTCGCATTTGGGAGCTCGTATTCAAGATAGTGGGTACTTGTAGAATTTTTTCTTAGAAAGTCTCAGTTGATTAGGATACCCTTTTAGCTCTTTAGCTGGTTCCTATTGCCTCTTCTAGTCTCCCTATTGTCATTTCAAAACACTTTTGAAATGTCCACCTTGCATGCCTAGTCAATCTTTCACGATCAGTTCAATACATGTGGTCTACCCACTTTCTACCAACAACTTGGTTCCCAGCTCACTATTAGGGCATTCTAACCCTCTAGTGCTGGAATCATTTACAGCCACCAACATCAAATAGTTACTTCTACCTAGACACGCCCACTTGAATAATTTAAAACTCTCCCTTGCACTATTGGGAAACGTTAACAAAGTTGAGGAACAACTTCATGGTTAACACAAGACGCAACAAGTACACATCTAAAGGATCAAAAGTGCCTCCTAAAATACCACACTTTCAAGGAGAAGCTTCTCGTAGTTCCCTTCTGGATCTAGATTCCCCTCAAATGGATAGTGATACTCGCAAATGGAGTGAGGCATTTGAGGAATATAACAATGGAAAAAACCAAAAACCCGAAGATACTGATGAAGAAGAAGAACCCAAGTTCGAACATCCTTTATTTGAATCTAGTAGTGAGGAAGAAATCACTAAAGAAGAATATGAAAAACTCAAACAAAGCAAGAGGTTTCACTAGATAATGGAAAGAATGATTGATGAGGATAAGGAAAATTACTTCCTCCATCTAGCATCTACAAGTGTTAAATTTCCCAAAGATTATGATGTAGAAAAACTCAAAGAAAAGGAGGTACCAAATCTGATATCTATTCTCACCAAACAACTCAATTCAATGCAAACAAAGCTCACAAACCTCAAACAAGAGAAGGAGAAACCCAAAACATAATACTCTTTGGATGCTATTTGTCCATTTCCTTTTGACAAGAGTTTCAATATGGTCCCATTTCTCCCCAATGTGGCGAGGCCAAAGTATGACAAGTACACGGGGGAAATAGACCCACATGACCATGTAAGGGAATTATGTTCTCTGAGCATAGAATACATGCACAAACCCACATACCTCATGCGACTATTTCTAGAAAGTCTAGGAGGTAATGCCATGGAGTGGTTCTCAAAACAAACCCCAAGGTCAAGACATTTGAGAAGTTGATCCAATGGTTCATTCAACATTACTCCTACAACATACAACATGATGTAACTATGATGGACCTATGTAACACCAAATAGCAAACTGGAGAATCATTCACACACTTCCTACAAAGATGGAGGAAGATTTTTGAATGATATTCAAGGGCCATTCCTAAAATAGAGAAGATGGAGATCTTCGTTAATAATCTAGTGCCTAAATTGAGCTATTCTCTACAAATGCAAGGCTCTCCTAGTTTTGACGGGATGATTAAAAATGCCCTCTGTATTGAGGAAGTCATGGTCAAAAGGGGAGATATCACCCTTCAAAATGAAAAGAAGACCAATAGCTCCAACTCCAAGCCTAAATGGTGGAAACAAAACAAGAATTTTGTTAATGATAGAGTGGTTGACACGTCTAACATTAATCCTAAACCAGAAGTGGTCAATCTAACTAATGGCATGCAAGCAAGCAAGGATGCTAAGGTAACACCTCCCGTACCCAAAACAAACAATGATAATAACAAGGGATGAACATGGACTTCAAAACCCCAAAAACATTCACTCCTTTGGGAGAGCCTCTTGAGACTGTTCTAAAAATAATGTTGGATAACAAAGTTCTTACAATTCCCGATTCTAAACCATGGGAACCAATGGTCAAACCCAGGTGGTGGGATGATAAGTCCTATTGTGTCTTCCATAAAAACAAGGGACACAAGACTAATAATTGCCTCAAGCTTAAACATGTCATCCAAGACCTCATCAAAGGAGGTAAGATCAAAGTAGATGGACATAATACCAATGAGGATCATACAACATTCAACAAACCCTTTCCTAATTACAATCAAGAAGAGACATCTAAAGGGAAGAGTAGTGAGGTAAATTACACCTATTCCAAAAATGACAATGTGTTTAATATGCTGGACATTAAAATTGAATCCGTCAATGTGATCACAATTAAAGGTGTCTCATTCCACTCAAATGTTGTAACACGGAGCCAAGCACAAGTTACAATCAAAGGACCTCCAAAACCGACATCAACATCAACATCCAAAGTTCCTATTGTAACTATTCCTAAACCAGAAGCAAAACACATGGTCACTATTCCTAGAGTAAAATATGACTTGGTAGACCAATTGCAATGAACCTCTGCCAAAATTTCCATTTTTGAGTTTCTCAAAATGTCCACAGTACATAGGGAAATCATAGAACAAGCTCTACACGCTGCTAATGTTCCAAAGTATATTGATATAGATAAGTTCCAAGCGATGGTCAATCACATCTCAGTGCCACACTACCTCTCCTTTTCTAAAGAGGATGACAAGTCATTAACACATCCACATAATCAACCCCTCCATATTGAAGTCCTTATTCATAAATCTTGTGTTAGACGCATGTTGATAGATGGAGGCGCAGGATTGAATATCTATACACTAGATCTAATCATGAAACTGGGTCTCTCAGAACAAACCAGAGGAAGAAAGGTCCTCCACAGGCCTTATTATTCTACCTCTCAGAGTCAGACTGATTGAGAGGAACGTCATATGTCAAGTTCTGGATCTACCATTGGCCTACAATATCCTACTAGGGAGACCATGGATTCATGAAATGCAAGTTGTACCATCCACTTACCACCAATACATAAAATTCCCACATAATGGGGTGGAAGTGATGATTCCTGTAGACACTAACTACACTTGTAACAATATCAAAGTAGGTAGCATGATCCCACACAAAAAAGAGGCTATGGATGTCGTGGCTCCCGA
Organism: Thuja plicata; assembly: GCA_018584345.1. Classification (NCBI taxonomy): domain Eukaryota; kingdom Viridiplantae; phylum Streptophyta; class Pinopsida; order Cupressales; family Cupressaceae; genus Thuja; species Thuja plicata. Next base: position 1,834,320 of record MU223207.1, on the reverse strand, counting down.
AACTACCAAGGACATGGTTATGAAGAGTTTTAGCAAAACCTTGAAACTTGAAGAAATAGGTATGGGAGAGTACAAGCTGGACCTGACTCCCTCTTTGATAGAACTTCCGGTGTCACCAAGATCCTATGGAAAACCTTCATCGACATTCACACCTATAGCATCCAAGGAGCCAGAAGTACACAAAGTGACTAGCATGGTAAAGGCATCCACATATTCTTCAGATAACACAGAAGAACAGGAAGTCTTGGACTGGCTTTACAAAGGAGAACCGGTGGAGACTGAGGTCAAACATGTGAAGATATCCCCAGAACAGTATAGAAAAGGATATGATTTCCTCACACAAATGGGTTACAAAGGAAAGGGACCTCTAAATGACACAGGACGAGGGCTCATTGAACCTATACCCATGGAGTTTCAGAATACCAGAGATAAAACTGGACTGGGTTTTAATGCTAAAACTGATAAACCCACTTCAAAAGAAAGTCCACACTCAGATAAAGGGAGTGATGAAATAGATGAACTAGAATAGTGGTCCTATGAAAGATTGTTACATGTTGGTGCACAGGACCCCAACTACCAAGGAGAATGCTACGTACCCAGCTTTGGGGTACTACAAGATCTTCACACCACTTTACTAGCACAACCTCCCATTCAAGAGGTGGGAGACACCATAGCGAAAATTACTCAAGAGACACCCCGGCCACAAAATTTACATCCTAACTGGGGGAAATTGGTCATAATTTCACATGTCCTTGATCTACCCCACTTTGATCTACAAGAATCTAATCGAGTACATCAAATAACCATTACTAAATACTTAAACAGATCTGATGATGATGTAATAGACTCTCATGACTATGAATGAGATCGGCTCTCTGTCGCCTCTAAAGATATTGGAATAGATACAATTGACATGTTTGCGGCTCCCTCATCTCCTAGAAAATGATCTAACACTCCTCTCAATGATACTGATCCTCCTGAAGTAGAAGAAGAGTTCCTTCCCCCGATCATTGATGGAGACACAAGTCTAGAAGAATTTCATAGGCTACAAGCAAGAAGCCTCCCTTTACGGAGAGATGATGATGAGATTTCTACTGACGAGTCACTAGAGTTTGGTGCGCATATGACTAACAACGACCCTTTTAATGATGATCTCACTCTTATTGATCTAAATATTGAAGAAATTAACTTAACAGATCATGTCATGTTGGTTAATGGTCTTGATGCTAACATGATGTTATCCTTCCCAGAGTCTGATTCCCTAACATTGTTACTTCCAGACCTAATTGATTGGACTAAAACAGATCCTACTCGTATCCTCAACTTTCCCAATGACCACATCCTATCTTGTTATCTCAATACTTGTGAACCTTACCCTTCTTCCACCAATGCAAGGAGCGAGAACATGTCACGAGAGGATATCAGGTTTCTTAGTCAAAAACTAAAAAATAAAAAGAAAAAGTGGACTGATGGTGAAAACCACTCTGTGGCAGTATCAGATCCAAAAATAGTAAAGAGAAAAGATGTATTCGATGGTGAAAACCTCTTAGAGGCACCAAAGGATGAGACTCTTGATATCCTCCCTGAACACATTCAGGAAAGGTCTTCAGTGCTAATTGAACCAACACAACCAGTAAACTTTGGCACTGTTGAAAATCCTCAAATAGTTCATCTTGCACAACAATTATCAAAACAAGAGAAGGTACAGTTCACAGAGTTCCTAAAGGAGAAGAAGATTAACTTTTCATGGTCTTATGCTGATATGCCAGGACTAGATCCTAGTCTCATCATGCACCACTTATCTATAGCTCCTGGGATCAAGCCCGTAAAACAAAAACTTAGGAAATTGCATCCTCATGTTATATCATTGGTAAAAGCAGAACTATAAAAGTTGTTGAAATTTGGATTTATATGAGTCATTGCCTATGCAAGATGGATCTCCAATGTGGTCCCCATATCTAAATATGATAAATCTATCAAGATCTGTATAGACTTTTGAGACTTGAATAAAGCATGTCCAAAGGATGACTTCCCTCTACCAAACATTGACATGATCATAGACCTTATAGCGGGTTTTCAGATATATTCATCAATGGATGGATTCTCGGGCTATAATCAAATCAAAATTGCCCCTGAGGATCAAGAGAAAACCGCATTACATGTGCATGGGGCATCTTTTGCTGGAATGTCATGTCTTTCAGGTTAAAGAATGTTGGTGCAACATATCAAAGAGCTATGACAACAATATTCCATGACATGATGCACAAGAACATGGAGGATTATGTAGATGACACATTGGCTAAATCCAAAGAAAGAGGTACTCACATTGCTGACTTAAGAAAGATCTTGGATCCAATGGAACATTTTCAACTCAGACTCAATCCTAAGAAATGTGCCTTTGGGGTCCAATCACGGAAGCTCCTAGGATTCATTGTTTCAGCGAAGGGAATTGAGGTAGACCCCGCTAAAGTTAAATCTATACTAGAGATGGATCCTCCATGTAACATCAGTCAAATGAGGATGCTACAAGGGAGACTTCAGTCCATCAAGAGATTCATGTCCCAACTTGAAAATAGGGCACAACCCCTTACTAAGTTTCTACATAAAGGGGTTACCTTTAAGTGGGATGAACACTGTGAAGCAAACTTCAGAGAATTGAAAGGATACTTGGAAACTCCTCCTATCCCTATGGTGCCTATTCATGGAAAGCCCCTACTCCTATACATTTCAGCTATAGCTACATCCCTAGGAGGATTGTTGGCACAAGAGGATGATACCAAGAAAGAAAGAGTTATCTACTGCATTTGTAGGACACTAGTCACTTATGAGATCAATTGTAGTATTATTGAAAAAGCATGCTTAGCAGTCATCTTTGTATCACAAAAATTAAGGCACTACATGCTCTCTCATATAGTAAAGCTCATTGCTAAGATTGATCCTCTAAAGTATCTTTTGAGTAGAACAACATTAACAGGATGTTTGGCAAAATGGGTCTTGATTCTAAGTGAGTTTGACATTGAATATGTAGAATAGAGAGTTATCAAAGGACAGGTCCTTGCAGATCAGTTGGCTGATTCACCACTCCAAGATGATGAACCTTTACTCATTGAATTCCCTGATGAAACAATCATGCATCTCACTGAATACCCATGGAAGATGTACTTTGACAGTTCATTCACTCAACAAGGATCTGGAGCCGGGGTCCTCTTCATAACTCCTCAAGGATACAAGATTCCCAAATCTTACAAACTGGTGTTTCCATCAACAATATCTAAGAATATGAAGCATTGGTCAACGGCCTCAAGCTAGATATGGAATGGAAGATCATAGAGTTACACATGTATGGTGACTCCCAACTAATTATCAATCAAGTCAATGGGGAGTATCAAACAAAAGATGAGAAATTGATGCCCTACAAGCAATTAGTTGATGACCTGAAAAAGTACTTTGTCTTCATCACCTTCCAGAAGATACCAAGATCAGAGAACAAAGCTACAGATGCAATGGCTACCTTATCATCCATGTTACAACTGGAGGAACACCAATTCCACTATGACTTCTTGGTGGAAGAAATATCCTATCCTTCCTTTGATACCCCTGAATACTAGGTAAGATGTGTTTTGAATACCCCAGATCAGTCCCCGTATGCCAATATCATTTCTTACCCTTCTGATCAAACCATCCCTAATGACCTATCTAGAAATGAGAAAAGATCCCTAATTAGGACAGCATCGCATTATGTCCTTATAATTAACAACTTATATCGACGTTGTCTTGATGGTATACTTCTTCGGTGTTTAGAACTTGAAGAGTCTGATTTAGCATTAAAAGAAGTCCACAAAGGTGTATGTGGATCACACTCAAACGGCTTTTCATTAGTGAAGAAACTGCTTAGAGTAGGCTATTATTGGCCTACCATGGAGAAACATGCTATTCAATTTTCAAAAGAATGTCTTAAATGTCAGACACATGGAAATCTTATCCATGCTCCTGCCAGAGAACTTATACCTTTCATAACACATTGGCTATTTCAGCAATGGGCCTTTGACTTGGTTGGACAAATATATCCCAACTCTTCAAATGGACACAAGTTCATCATTACGGCCACTGAGTATTTCAAAAAGTGGGTCAAAGTCGTGCCGCTAATCAAAGCCACTAGCAAATAGGTGGCTATGTTCATTCTGAACTACATTATTTGTAGATATGGGATACCCTCTTCGATTGTAACAGACAATTGGGGCCAATTTTAAAATAAAGACATTGATGACCTTTGTGAATAGTTCCATATCACTCAACATTGCTCTTCAATCTATTATCCTCATGGTAATGGATAGGCTGAGGCATCCATAAGAATATTCTCAAGATTCTACACAGAATTTTAAGCAAGTCTAGTAGAGACTGGCACCTACAACTAAATGTGGCACTATGGGCCTACAGAACAAGCATAAGAACACCAATTGGAGCCACGCCATTTTCTCTAGTTTATGGCATTGAAGTAGTACTACCTATTGAGGTTGAAATCCCATCTTTGCGGATATATTTGTGAGGTCTTGTTACTGACGAGTAGTACCGCATAGATAGGGTGAATTCTTTAGACCTACTAGATGAGCGCAGACAACAAGTGTTCAATTACCTCAAAGTGTATGAAGCACGCATGTCCAAAGGTTACAATAAGAAGGTCAAACCACACAAATTTGAAGTGGGAGATCTCGTCCTAAAGGAGAATCCTAAGAACCAGCCTAACAAAGAGAAAAAGGGGAAATTTGAACCTAACTGGCTGGGACCTTATGTTATCACTGCTACTTTTGGGACTAGAGCTTATCAACTACCTACACCTAAAGGAGACGTTCTTCTATATCCTATCAATACTCTATATTTGAAGCAGTTCTACGCTTGATGTTCAGCTAGCAGAGCCTATACAGCAAAAAGGTCTCACAAAATACCAAAAACATTCAGAAAATTGATCCTGAAGAAATCCAAAAAAAATGGAAAAAGTCCCATAGAAAAGGTATCCTTGGTGAAAACCTGGTAAACATGCGCCTTGATACTACAAAAACATTCAAAAAAAAAGAAGAAAAAATAGCAAAAAAATTGAAAAAGAGAAAAGTGCCTCGATGAGCACCTGGTAAAACATGCATCTTGGTAGCAAAAAAGAAAAAGAGAAAATATCTTGCCAAGTGGTGAAAACTTGGCAATCAGGTGTAACTTGTGTTCTACACTCCATATATCAATGCACTACTGATACTAGGCCTTCAGAATTTTGCCTGTGCTCATATGCTGACTTCATTTTCCTAAATGGCTATCTTATCCTCGCTTGGGATTTGTCTATCTTTACTTCTTAGGAATAAGTCATTCTGCACTGGGGGCATCTTTGCTAGTATGGTAGGTTATGGTTGCTAGGTTTCTCTAGGATGGTTTACCTCACGAATACAATGTTTTTTGATACATGCAAAACAAATGTCACTTTTCAAAACAAGGGTGTCTTTTCAAAGCATCACATATCCAGACATGATACTTACATTAACGGAGTTCCTACAAGGCTATATTGGATCGCAAACATGAACAGATTATCCTATCAATGCACAGGCATTGGAACACCATATTTCTTGTATTCCAATTTTATGATTGATAAATCTTTACTATGTTTAACATATGAATAAACAAGTACTACTTAAACACACAGTTTGATATTGGTTAGATTATGATTCTTTCATGTCCTGATGATGTTATCAACTAGGGGCATCTAAGTAATTATAAATTTTATTTGATTGATTCATAATTGATGATTTATTATGTCTTCTTAGTTACTCAATGACGTATGTGCAAAGACAAAGAGTCACAAGGATAGGGGGCATAATGTTTTCTTAATTTTCTATGTATGGTGATTGTTCCAAATGATCCTATAAATTTCACCTAACTTGGATGTTTATGATAAGAGCTGTCACTATGGGTGGATAGCCGCATATATCTCAATCTTCATTATGTGTAAACTACGGTGAGGTTGAAACATTTTCCTTGTCTATTTTCTGATCCAAATTCTTACTAAGGTATATGAATCATAATGTAGCCAAGGATATGAATTTTCAAGGTCATTGCGGGTCCAATATCTTGCCTTAATCAAAGTCTGGTATATTAAAAGGAAGGTGACTATTTTGTTATACTGGCTTCTATGCCTTGATGCCCAAGTCTATTTCTGACATTTCAATAAAACATAGTATTCATACTTTCATAATATCAATGGGTATTATTGATGGTTGTACTATCAGGTGGTTTCCATTCTGAAAAGTGCCCAATGATGATAAAAAGCTATACATTTGCATACCAGTGACAAAGTCCTAAGAGTCCGCATATAGTTGCATTTAGAGATTGCATGATACATTTATAAAAGCAGTAAACGCATAAAGACTTTTTGTGCTAAAAAATGCTCTCTATCTTCCTCTAAAAATCAAGTTAATTACATCATCCATATTACTGGTATCAAATACCGTTGCACATCCATAGCATACATTTTTCATTCATGAAAAGAAGCAATAGGAAAATACAAAAATAAAGCATCCATGTATTGCATTTTTACTTTTCATCCTAAAGTACATCCATACATCTATTTTGCATAAAGGAAAAATCAAAAGAAACATACATTTGCATTTTCACATAAGTATCATTCAAAACATATTTATATCAGTAATGACTCATCACATCCAATCATAAAATGATGTTATCATCTAAAAACTAACTCATTAAGAGACCAAGATATCATCACATGTGCAAAGATACATTTATCACATCTATGAAAGCAAAGGGAACTCATGAAACATGTCAGAAACATGAAACTGCATCTGATATATATCATCATAACATGGTACAGATCACAATATGGAATAATATGCTTAAAGAGTATCAGAGTATCAGTGAGCCAAAATGAATCAAATATACATGTATAAATCTCATATACAAAAGGGGGATCTCAGCAGGATCCAGATATACAAAATGTAATGTCAAGATATGCATATAAATGGTACAAAATGTCAACTTTGTCCTGCCCCCTCTCCCTGATCAGGAGGAGGAGGAGGTGGTGGTACAAAAAGAGCTGCTAGAGGTGGCATGGGCCCCTCTGACTGCTGAGTCACTCGAGAAAAAGAAGGAGCTCTCTGGCCCTCCAAAACCGCTGCATGATACAGGGCATAATAGTATATGGCCCTCTATCCCTGATGGACCATTGTCTGAGCATGTGTGTCTCTCTCAGCTCTGAGCATCTCACCCTACCTGTCCCTCTCTACTCTCAGCTGCTCAAGCTGTATATCCTTGTCCACCAGTAGGGCATTGACAATAGTAACTCGGGCCTCCAATGTTGTAATCCTTGCTCGAAGCTGCTCCCTCTCCTTCTCACACTTGGATAGAGGATCTCCATCTCTACCTGTATCTTGCTCTTGGGACCTATCCTATGGTCTATCCTGTGACCCCTGTTGTCTTTGTCTCTGTTGGTCCCTAGGAAGGAGTGGACCGAGATCTCTCCAGGGAGCTACAAATTTGAACTAGGTACGCCAACCCTCTCCACTACCACTGCCACTAGGTCCACCTATATCGACAGCCTCACCACCACCTCCTCTATCATCTCCATCAGGACCATCATCAGGAGTAGGACACCTAACATCTCTACCATCTCTGCCACCATCATGACCTCCATGCCTGTCGGGAGCCCTGTCTCTCTGTGCACCTCCCCTACCCCTGGCTAGTCGATCATCAAGATCATAGTCTAAGGGCTCCTCTATGCAAGGAATTATCTCTTCAAAAATAGTGAACCGAGGGAAGGGGTACTGAAGCCTCTCAGTAGCATATCCATCTGACACACCTGCATCAGCTACGTCAGGACGAAGATCCCAGTCTACTGCCACCATGTCACGGATCTCCTGGTGAGCCATCTCATACTGTAACTGTGCCCCCCATAATGGTGTCTCATCTCTGGTCCAGGCATATACAGCAATGTCCTCTGTCCTACCCTGGCAACGACCATAATGCCTCAGCACTCTCATGATCACAAACTGCTCTATAATATATCTAGTCCTGCCAATAAGATATCATCTCTAACATAAGTAAGGCACCTATCGGGCATCTAAGGTCCACACTTTGCAATCTAAATATGGCCGCCAAATGACCTCTATCATATCATCAAACAGATGGCACCAGTACTCGATCTTTCCCAGATGGGGCTGCTAAAGAAGACCTACATACATATAAACATAGGGCTACTCTGGTGCCCTCTATCTATCTACAATCGGCCATGTCATAGGGTTGTGCTCCCAGGCCTAGATTTGGAGAATAACAATCCCAACAGTCATACTTTGTGTGTAGTGGTATACTATCTCATGTAGCTCTCTATACATGTGGGCTAAGATACAGCTACCCCATGCAAATCTCTGTCAGTGGGTCACCATATGCTCTATCATGTCTACCAAACCGACCATGAATCTATGCTGGCCTCTATCAAGTATCAGGATGCCACCTACTAGACCTGCTAAATAAATAGATAAACGATCATAATGATCGACCATGTAATCACAAGACAGATACCTTTGATCTATGGTGTCATCCTGGAAATATATTTGCACAGCACCAATCGCCACGGCCACCGTCGACTCAAATCATACCTCATTCCTAATCATCGGTACCCAAAGTATCCTCCAGATGTCCTAAAGAGTCACTATGATCTTTCCAGACGGAAAATGAAAGGTGTTGTTCTCTGAGTGCCATCTCTCAGCCAGAGTAGTCAACAACCCACAGTTTACCCCGATCTCAGGTAAACCTGTAAATGAGCGTAATACACATCAGATCATGATAGTCTACTCATCATCTGACAACCATCTAGACAATGCAAGTACACATGCAGGGTAAGTGCCGCAAAATGTGACTACCTCAAACTGGGCCTATGTTGGACAAAAATGACAATACATCAGTATCCTATCTACAACAAAGGGGCAGACTCCTAATCAGCTAGGTGATTCCAAGTTTGGGGGATGCAAACAGATCAAACAAAATGAAATTCTAAGTCTCCTAACCAGATATGATTCTAAAACAGAAGGGTGTGATCCATTCTTCTAGATGCGATCCTAGAAATACAGGATGCGATTGAGTTTACAGAATGTGATCCCTGAAATACAAGATGCAATCCTAAATGCAGGGTGCAACCCTAAGCAAACAGGGTGTGATACACTGATGGATTTCAACTAGAAATATGAAAAAAAAAAAAATGGATGCAATCCAGGGTATCCTGGATGCGACGCAGGAATATGGAAAAATTGGATGCAATCCATGAAAAATCATATGCGACACAGGATTTGCAGGTTGCAATCCGGAATCCTAGATGCGATTCAAAATGGAAAGGGCTATAAAAGCTATGAAAATGCATAAAATTGAAATCTGCAAAATTCACAGGGTAGTTTGTCGAGCACTTACCGGCGATGGGTAGTCGGCTGGGCACTGATGTCACTAGCTCATCTCGAAATAGTGTTTCCTCACAAGGACTACCATCTTCTCTACAGAGCTCTCTAAATCACAATGGATGAAAGTGAAAATGAATAGTGAAATGGTAATTTTGGAGGCTTATATTGGTCTTTTGAGTCATTTAGGAGTTTCAAAACTCCTCTCGGACAACTACAACTACATTTCTGTTCTCTTTCTGATCAATCAGGAACCAAATTGAAGGTGCATAAGATATTTTTAGCAGCCCAGTACCCTTCTTACGACAGTTTTGAAAATTATAGATTTGCTTCATTTTTGTTCCAAACATCGGTCAAAATTGCACATTTTATTATAAATCTTGGTCTAACATCATTTTATCAGTCTCATCACTCACATTTTCACGTAATTAACCTGGTACTAATGTGTTTATTTTTAAACACACCCTCTTTTCCACTTCTTCTCCTTCATTCTTTCTTGTCCTAATCGCTTCCTGCAAGTAATATGTTCTTTCAACTGAGGGATTTATTCTTTTCCTTTGATTTTGTTCCCGAGGGGGCATGACCAAACTATCAATCAATTAATTTTTTTCTCAAAACAACATCAAAATGACTTCGTTATCAAACAAACTAGGGGCATAATAGTTTCCTTGACTAAAGTCGAAACTGTTGGATAGAAAGCTTTGGTTCTCGTGAGCTGGATATCTTATGTTTCCTCATTTTAAAAGATTTTCATTAAGCTCCTGGAAGCTTCATACTGGCTTTTTTGGATGACAACCAAATTCAGAATCAGTATTATCAATCTTTGGACGAAAACCAAGTTTAGGATTGGTATCATTAAAATATTTTATTTGATCTTTGGACGACAACCAAGTTCAAAATCAATTCTAATTAGTTTTTTTTATCAAGTGCGAGACTGATCTCATCAACATTTCATTCGAAAATCAAGAACGGGATTCTCAATATTTTTAAAGTCAAAATCAAAAAAAAAATTTGAATCAATGTGTTGCTCACACATCAATTCAAAGAGGGACAAATGTAACCACCTAAATTTGGTATGTTCCAACTATGGACCCTATTTTCCCTAAGTGTGATCATACCCACAATTATGTCCAAACGACCCTGTTACCGCTTGGCATAAGTCTTTTGAAGTTAATTTAATCTCCTAAAGTGATCAAATCACTAAATTATTTACTTTTAGCCAAAATCAAAATCAATCAAATACATGGCTAAAAATGACTAATTTGCTAGGAATTAAATAAATCCTTAAATCAATTGACCACTTGCAATTAACCCATTCCTCTAGCCTATTTAATTTAATTAAAATGGCTATATTCTCCTTAATTATTAAAAAACAATTAAATTGTTTAAATAATTAAAATTCCTATTTTTGAATGAATTAAATAAGTTTAATTCATTTAATTAATATTCCCTTAAACCCCAACCTAACCTATCTCAACCACTTCTACCCTGGGTTCTAACCCATCTCAACCCATTCCACCCTTGCTAATCTAATCCTAATTCTAATTCTAACCCTAACCCACCTCCTAATGTTGTCACATTCCATTAAGGAATGATTAACAACTCCACCCACTTGAGAAAGTCAAGGAATCTCAAGATTCCTT
>MU223207.1:1812628-1823187 GCA_018584345.1 Thuja plicata | reverse complement strand
CTCAAGTCCACCTTCTCAAGCCACCCTCTTACACCCTTCCCATGCTTCTTTAAGGCTTTCATTAATGCCTCATTAATGAAGATGCCTTAAGCCCATGTCTCCTCCATGCCTCATTAATGCCCAAGGCATTAATGGCTCTTACACCACCATTAATGAGTCCCTCAACTCATTAATGAGACTTGTCCCCCCTCTCTCTCTTTGATTCTTCTATAAGTAGAAGCCATTTTTGAGAGTAATTAAGCCTTCATCCCATATTGTAAATGCATTGTTATGCTATTGGAATAGACTTAGACTCATACTTCATTTCATAGTTTATTCTTATGCATTGTTATAATGTCCATTTTTAGATTAATATGCATTGCTCATTGAATAATAGCTTGTTTTAAATAAAATCTTTCATGCTAGGTTGTTTATGTCACTGGTATTTAGCATAATCAGAGGGATTTTATGTTACATGCTACACTCATCCCAGTTAGAAAGCAATAATTCGATGTTATGGTTTATATTCTCTTTAACCCTTTTTTTTCACTAACAGAATGACTTATTGAAGTGTTGTGTTGTAGATATCAGGTGCACAAATATACACACATAGGAACATATAATAAGTTGAAGATGAAGAAGTTTGGACTATGCAAAATACTGAAGAAGCATTATTTAGGAAATGCTTATGAAGTAGAGTTGCCCAATGAACTCAATATTTCACTAGTATTTAACATTTCAGGTTTGACAGAATATCATGAGGGAGGTGTTGAGGATCAGATCATAGAAGCACAGTGGAATATTCTAGCAACTACTTCAGCTACAGAGGATATTGAAGACATTTTGGGTTGTCGTGTTGGTAGAATCACGAGGAACGAGACATATGAAGAATATTTGGTCAAATGGAAAGGACAACCTATAGAAGATTCATCATGGCTATCAAGGGAGGAGGTTATCCATCTTAGTCTTCCTTTGACCACCTGAGACATGACAGGGTCACTTCTCAAATTACCCTGGGTGTTTGATGCAGGAGTATCCTGGGTGTAAGAGCAATCTTGCATAACCCAAAAATATTTTCTGGTTCCTTTTCAATAAGGGTTATTTTGTGGAGTTGCTATTTCTGGAAATTTACTATGTTTAGTAAATTTTTCATTCGAGCTTAGAATGTTCTATTTTCTTCCCTGGAGGTTCACTTTGATTGTATCAACCTGCCAGTAAATTTTCATTGCCAGATCAAGTCTAGTTTTTAGATGTTGAATATTTTTGTTATTGGCAGCAGGGTATACAAACATTGAACTCAGTTTTGAAGGCTTTAGAGGCTCCGAATGGGGTTGAAACCTCAGCTGAATGGAACTTGCGCTAATTGGGTACTATAGAGAACTTCATGGCATTTATGGAATAGGGTTACGGTGGCCCATCGAGTCAACGGGTGATGAGTTATGGTCTCCGAAAGTTGTGTTACCTGAACTTGAAAAAGTTAAAGTTCCTTCAAAATTTCTTTTTGGGTTCCAAAATTGTTTGGGCCTATTCTAATCTAATAAAAATGAAAAATAATATCTTAGGGATGGTCAGCCTCAAAATTTAGGGTTTGATTTCTAGAATCTCTTTGGTTGTTAAAATTGCCTATATATTGAAGGCTCGTAGGGTTCTCTAGGGTAGTTCTGGGTTATGCATTTGGTGGCTCTGGCTTGCAGAATATTGTAATAAAATGTCCATGTGGTTGTGCATGTTTCATTTCACAATGTGCATGTTATATTTTAGAATATTGTAATTTCCTTTTATTGTGGATAATAGAAATTTCATTTCCTATTTTTGCAAATCTTGTTATTCTCGATTTTGTTGCGTGCTTGTGTTAATAAGGGGAGCACCTTTCATCATATGAAGTGGGTTGAATATTTACAGAGTTTCAAATTTTTGATCAATCATAAGAGTGGAGTTACAAACCGAGTTGAAGATGCACTGAGCAGAAGATGTACTTTGTTGACTGAGATGGAGGTTGTTGTTCTTGGTTTTTATGAGATGAAGGAGTTGTATGATACTGACCCTAATTTTTTTGAGATGTGGAGAGAGTGTAGAGTACCAAATTTGTCAGAATAACCGAGTAAGTTTGAGGAATATTTCATTCAAGAAGGTATGTTGTTCAAAGGAATTCAGTTGTGTATACCAAGAAGTTCCATGAGAGTTAACTTGATTAAGGAAAAGCATTGTGGTGGATTGGCTAGACATTTTGGAATTGATAAGATATTGAGTTTGATTAAGGAAAATTATTATTGGCTACATATGTATAAGGATGTTCAAAAGTTTGTAAGGAGTCATGGAATTTGTCAAGTTGCGAAAGGAGTAAGTTAGAATACTGGATTGGATACACCTATTTCTATTCTTGAGAAAACTTAGAGTGACATCAGTATGGATTTTGTGGATTATCTAAGATAGAAAGAGGGCATGATTCTATTTTTTTTTGTTGTAGATAGATTTTCTAAGATGGCACATTTCATACCATGTCAGAAGATATCATATGTTGTGCATGTTGCTGAGATTTTCTTCAAAGAGGTTGTTAGATTGCATGGATTACTGAGAAGTATTATCTCTGACCGAGATAGCAAGTTTGTTGGTTATTTTTGGAGGACTTTGTGGAAGAAGATGGATACTGAGTTGAGGTTTAGTTCTACATTCCATCCACAGACAGATGGACAGACAAAGGTTGTGAATAGAAGCTTGGGTAATTTACTGAGATGTTTAGTTGGAGATAAGTCGAGTAATTGGGATATGATATTGGCACAATCTGAGTTTGCATATAAAAATTTTGTGAATAGGAGTACAGGAAAAACACCTTTTGAGATTTTTACTCAAATGCAGCCTAGAGGAGTATTAGATTTAAAGGATATTTTTGGAGAAGAAAATAGAATTGTTGAAGGGGAAGTATTCGCTAATTTTATGAATTCTTTACATGAGGAAGTGAAGTTGAAGTTGGAACAAAATTATCATAAATATAAGGAGAATCTAGACAAGTCTAGGAGACGTCATTTTTTTGAAATTGGTGATGAGGTGATGGTTCATTTGAAGAAGGGAATATTTCATGTTGGAACGTACTATAAGTGAAAGATGAAGAAGTTTTGTCCTTGTATAATTTTGAGGAAGTTTGGCAGTGGTAATGCTTTGAAGTTGAATTACATGATGACATGGATATATCTCATATATTCAATATTCCTGATTTGCACAAGTATCATGAGACAAATGATGAAGTTGTTATACCAGATGATTATCCTAAGAAGCATATTGAAGAGGTTGAATAGATATTGGATCAGAGGATTAGTAAAAGTACAAGAGGAAAATATTACTATGAATATTTGGTGAAGTGGAAGAATAGACCAGTTGAAGATGCTACATGGATTTCTCAATTTGAGTTGGATTTAGCTCAGGTTGTGACACCTTAATGATTTAGGGGAATCATTTATTTCAACCCCGATTGTCTGATGCAGGATCATCCTGGGTTGCCTTGCTATCTTGCTCATCTTTGTTCATTTTTCCAGTAAGTGCCGAGTTGTAGTTCATGCCGAGTTGCAGCATGTGTCAATTTTTCCAGTGTTGGACAAATTCCTGTGTGTACCGATTTGTCCAGTGTTGGTCTGGCATTCCTTCCTATTTCAAGTGAGCTTGATGCTTGATTCTTCTTTGACCAAGTTTTTAGGTGATTGGTTCTTATTGGAGCCAACTTATGTATTTAATTTCTGATTGTGCATTTAATATTTGGATCTTGTCTTGGGATGTGTGCGGTCCATTGGGGGTTGGCCTTCCATCTTTGTAAGCCACTTTGGAAAGTATGAATAGGGATTTATATGTGTAGGTTTATTAATCAGATAGGAGAGCAAGTATTTGATGATGATATGAGAAGATAGAAGATAGAGTAAGTCTAGATTTTCATAAATGTGTTGGTCGTAACCCGAAAGGCCTCACAGTCGGGAATGTATTTTGTAATTGGATGAATCAATAAAACATATTTTTTTGTTCCTTCTCTCCTTGGTATTGTTCTCTATGTTGTTTGCTTCCGTTGTGTTTACTTTGCAAGGTGGCTGGATAGTTGGGTGCGCCTTTGGGCCTGGTTGTTCCTGTCTTCCTTGTGCCAAGAAAGTACCCCAAGGAGTTGTAAATGCAGTCTTGTGTTGATCTTCAGGTGCTATTCTGATATGATTATATCCATAAAATCCATCCATGAGGGACAGCATTTCATGTCCACCAGTTAAATCCACTATAATGTCAATGTTTGGTAACAAAAAATCATACTTGGGCCATGCTAATTTCAAATATCTGAAGTCTGTACAAATATGGATGCCCCCAATAGGTTTTCCAACTGATACAATGTTAGAGACCCATTCAAGATAATCAATTGGTTGAATGATCTCAACATAAAGCACTTTATGAAGCTCAACTTTGACTAACAAAGCAACTTGTGGATGCATCTTGCGTAATTTTTCCTTAACAAGTTTGACTTTGGGATCAATTGCAAGATGGTGTACTACATAATATGTATCCAATCTGAGCATGTCTTTGTAAGTCCAGGCAAAATTGATTTGTTGCTTCTTGATGAATTTAGTCATAACTTTATGTTCTTGATTATTAAGTGATGTTGAAATATACATGACTTTTGGATGTTATTTTGTACCAAGGTTGACTATTATTGTGTCTTTTATTAGGATGTAAAATTTTTCTGGCTATGAAGATATGAATGGTAGGTCAACTTCTCCCTCCTCTAGCACCTTGGAAATGTTTTCACTAGAGGATATGTTCTTTATTTTATCTTTTCCTTCATCCGTAGGTGCCTGCAAGAGGTTTTCACTAGGGGATATTTTCTTTTCTTTTTCTTTTTATTTTCCTTTTCATTTTTATGAATAAAAGTGTTGACCTGGCTATCAAAGTAGGCTTGATTGTTGTAGTGGATATAATGCTCGTATTCACAGATATTCTTGAGTCCAAAGAGTGCTAATACTGCCTCATTCAAATTTTTAGGAATAAGGTGTCTCAACCTTGTATATTTCCTTACATTTGATATTTTCCAAATGTCGACACTTTGGACACTTTGGACAATGTGTAAGGTAATCATGACTGAAACGGTTATGATGGATTCCTATGACGGTCATTAATATTTATAAGAGCTAATTGTGGAAGATTCGATGATGGGTGAAGACATGCAAGACATGTGGCAACTGATCATGTTGAGTACTGTACACTCTTCTGCAATTGTGGGGTTCAGGGTTCCTATTTTCTTGGGTTTCTATTTTCTCAGAGAATGGTAAAACCCTAATATGACTACCTTTTGGAAGTTGCCCTAAAAAGGGAAGTGCATGATATAAGCATTTTTAGGGTTGTGAATCAGTAGAGAAGTAAGTGCATTGTTGGAATATTTTTATGCTACCAAATTTTTCTTCAAGTGTTGATTATCTCCTGAAAGAACTTGCATTGCAAGTGTATTGTAAATAGTAATAGTTTTGATTAATACATTGTGTAGGTTTTGGAGTGCTGGGGTTTTTTACTGAAAGGTTTTCCCCAGGGTAAATCATTGTTTCATTCTCATTTTTCTATGTATGCATGTTATTGTATTACCATTCTATAATTGCTAAGGGTTAAATCTAAATTTGCACGATCCTCTTCGCGGGAGTTTAGCGTAGGGAACTATTTTTTGCACACTTAGTTTCCTTTTAGTTGGTATCAGAGCCTGTCCAGTTTTGGTTCTATTTGTTAGGGTACGGGTTTTTTGAGCTAATCTCTAGTTCAGTGGGAGTATTGTTGCAGAGTATTCATAACCTTATTGCAGGAAGAGATGGCGGGTTCTTCATACAGTAGGATGGAGGTGGAAAACTTCAATGGCACAAACTTTGAGTTGTGGAAACTCAAGATGGAAGACATGCTCGTAGACCGTGATGTATGGGAGGTGGTTCCAAATGATATCAAACTAGTAAACATGCCTCAAGAAGATTGGGATCTCAAGGATCAGAAAGCTAAGGGTCTCATTAGACTATGTCTAGTATATTTTGTTCTCCTGAATGTTCTCGAGGAGAAGACCGCAAACAAATTGTTGATACGGCTTGGGTCTGTGTATCAGGCCAATTCCTTGGTGAACAGATTGTTCCTAAGAAATAAGTTGTATTCTCTAAGAATGGAGGAAGGAGGATCCGTTGCAGATCACCTGAATGCATTTAACATGTTGATTGCATAGTTGACATCAACCGGTGTCAAGTTGGAGGAGGAGGATTGATGTATGACCCTGCTATGTTCCTTACTGGATTCATGGGACCATCTTGTGATGGCCCTTGGGAGTACTATTGTCACTTTCCAAATGGATGATGTGGTTTCTTCCCTACTATCTGAGGAGATGCAAAGAAAGACCTCTGATTCAACCAAGGAAGCCCTTGCTATTCGCGGTAGATCCAAAGACAGAGGAAAGAAAAATGACAAGAAGTCATAAAAGGGTAGATCCAAATCCCATGGGAAATTGAAGACTCTTGGAAATTCTAAGGTAACATGTTGGAACTGTGGTAAGACTAGGCACTTAGGTAAGGACTACAAAGAGCCAAAGAAGAAGAAGAAAAGCCCAGATTTTGATTCTAAAAAATATCAAGAAGATGGCGATGCTTTTGTCATAGCCTTGGCCACTCATGCATCTAATGATGTGTGGTTGATTGACTCGGGTGCTTCTTTTCACACAACCTCTCATCGAATTTGGTTCTCAAAGTATAAGGAGTTTGATGGTGGAAAGGTGTACCTGGGTGATGATTCTCACCTAGAGATAGTTGGACGAGGAAGAGTTACTATCAGATTCCCTGATGGACAAGTAAAGGGGATCAATGGGGTAATGCACATCCTGGGTTTGGCGCAAAACTTGTTATCTATAAGTATACTAAATTATGTAGGTGTGCAAGTTATTTTTTTGAAAGAAGGATGCAAGATGATTAGAGGATCTATGGTGCTCGCAAAAGGTACTAGGAGAGGTACGTTGTTTCAAATGGATGCTTGAACTTCATAGTGCAATAGTTCTTCTGTCTCAAGGAAGAGAGCAGCAGTCACTTCATCTCCACCATCTGAACCAGTAGTGAAGAAGTTTGTGGTAATGGGTTCCGATGGTAGTGCAACAAGTGTACCTAAGGGTCCTAACACTTTGGAAGGTAAACTTCCTGTAGAAAAGACAATGTTATGGCATATGAGATTTGGCCACATTGGTGAGAAGGGTTTCAGAACCCTGAAAAATAAAAACCTTGTTGAGGGGATAAATGATTGTAATCTAGAGTTTGACTTCTACAAACACTATGTTTATGGTAAGCAAAATCATGTTCAGTTTTATTCCAATTCTCAAAAGTCTTCTAGTATTTTGGATCTTATCCATTCGGATGTGTTTGGTCCTGTTAAAGTTCCATCACTCTCCAAATCTGTATATTTTGTATCTTTTATAGATGATTACAGTAGAAGGACATGGATTTATTTCCTTAAAAGCAAGACACATGTTTTCAGTCGGTTCAAGGAATTTAAAGCTCTCGTAGAGAATCAGACTGGTAAAAGAATTAAGTGTGTGAGAACTGACAATGGTGGTGAGTTTTGTTTGGCAGAGTTTGAATAGTTCTATAAAGAATTAGGGATCGAGAGGCATAAGACAACTCATTATACCCCACAGAAAAATGGAGTTGCAGAAAGAATGAATAGGACATTGATGGAGAAGGATAGGAGTATGCTTAGTGGAGTTGGCCTCGAACAAAGGTTTTGGGCTGAAGTTGTGGCCACTACTTTCTATCTGGTTAACAGATCTCCTACATCAGCTCTTGTTGGTAAGACACCCATGGAGGTGTGGTGTGGTAAGAATCCTTCAGTTAGACATCTTCATGTTTTTGGTTGTGAAGCTTATGCACACGTGCCTAAGGAGAGAAGATCTAAGCTGGAAAAAAAGGTTGTAAAATGTATCTTCATCGGCGACAGTGTTGGTGTGAAAGGATACAAGCTTTGGGATCCTATGATTGGTAAGGTGTTGTATAGTAGAGATTTTATTTTTAGAGAGCTAACACCTTCTCCTATTATGCTGCAACCAGATGAAAAAGAAATGAAAGAAGATGTTGTTCAGTTGCCTCCTACCCATGAGAAGACTGAACAGAGACACCGTGATGGATCTGATGATGAGGAGAGCTCTAGCAACTCTAAAAATTTAGAAGAAGAGGTAGAAAAACCTCAACCTCAGCCCTTGAGGAGATCCACAAGAGAAAGAAAGCAACTAGAGAGGTTTGGATTTTCTATGTTAGATTCCAGTTGTGCTTATGCCTTGGTTACAAACATTGATGAGCCTAGATCTGTGAAAGAGGCTATATGTATGGAAGATGAAAGTTCCTAGATTGAGGCCATGGATGATGAGATGGCTTGATTGGAGAAGAAAAAAACTTGGGACCTAGTACCTTTGCCTAAAGGATGGAAACCTGTTGGAAGTAAATGGGTGTTTAAGAAGAAATCATGTGCAGATGGCAGTGTTGAGAGGTACAAGGCCAGATTGGTCGCAAAGGGGTATTCACAGGTGGAGGGAATTGATTATGGTGAAATATTCTCTCATGTTGCAAAGCTTATATCCATTAGATTTATGTTATCTCTAGCAGAATTGAATGATTTAGAGGTAGAACAGATGGGTGTGAAGACAACTTTCCTTCATGGTGATTTGGAGGAAGAGATCTATATGTCACGGCCTAAGCACTATATTCAGAAAGATAAAGAGTCTTTGGTTTGTAGATTAAAGAAGTCTATGTATGGTTTGAAACAATCTCCTAGGATGTGGTACCTTAAATTTGATGCCTTTGTGTTGTCAATTGGTTTTCAGAGATCAAAATCAGATCATTGTGTTTATTTCAAAGTTGACAATGATCGCCTTCTTATTATTGCATTATATGTTGATGATATGTTGTTGATTGGGAAGGGTATGGGTATGATTTCTGATTTGAAGTCTCAGTTGTCATCACAGTTTGAGATGAAAGATCTAGGGGCAGCCAGGTATATTTTGGGAATGGAAATCAGCAGAGATAGATCTGAAAAAAAACTTTGGTTGAGTCTAAGTATGTGAAGTCTATTTTGGACAAGTTTAGCATGGCAGATTATAGACCATTGTGTGTTCTTGTTTCTATGGGAACAAAGTTATCTATGGATGATTGTCCAAAATCTCCTAGTGAGGTGGAGGACATGAGAAAAGTACCTTATGCGAGTACAGTTGGTAGCCTTATGTATGCTATGGTTTGTACTAGACCAGACATTGCCCAACCAGTAGGAGTCCTAAGTCGGTTTATGGCTAAACCTAGACGGGTACATTGGGATGAAGTTAAGAGAGTGTTCAGATATTTGAAGGGTACATCAGAGTGTTCCATATGCTATCATGGAAACTCTTATGGAGCTCCACATCCAATTTGTATTTGTGGGTTTGTGGATTCAGATTGGGCAGGTAACATTGATAGCAAGAGATCCACTAGTGCCTATGTGTTCACTATGTTTGGTGGTGCCATCGGTTGGATGAGTAAGTGACAACCTGTGGTCACTTTGTCCATGATAGAAGTAGAGTACATGGTAGCTACTCATGCTTGTAAGGAAGCCATTTGTCTTAAGAGATTGTGTTTAGATTTTGGTGTTGATGTAGGACAGATTACAATTTGTTGCAACAGTCAAAGTGCTATTTGCCTTGCGAAGAATCCAACTTTCAATGCCAGAACCAAGCACATTGATGTGTAGTTTTACTTTGTGAGAGATATTGTAGAGGATGGAAAGGTAAGTTTGGAGAAGGTAGATACAGTAAATAATGTTGTAGATGCATTGACAAAACCTATGGGCACAGATAAGTTCAGATGGTGTTCAGAGTCTATGGGCCTCTCGGTCTATAAAAATTAAATCCTGTTATTTTCTTTGGCTCTTACAAGGTGTTCGAAAAGTGGGAGAATGTTAGGAATAAGATGTCTCAACCTTGTATATTTCCTTACATTTGATATTTTCCAAATGTCGACACTTTGGACAATGCGTAAGGTAATCATAACTGAAACGGTTATGACGGATTCCTATGATAGTCATTAATATTTGTAAGAGCTAATTGTGGAAGATTTGTTGATGGGTGAAGACATGCAAGACATGTGGTAACTGATCATGTTGAGTATTGTAAACTCTTCTACAACTGTAGGTTTTAGGGTTCCTATTTTCTCAGAGAATGGTAAAACCCTAATATGACTGCCTTTTGGAAGCTTCCCTAAAAAGGGAAGCGCATGATATAAGTGTTTTTAGGGTTGCAAAATAGTAGAGAAGTAAGTGTATTGTTGGAATGTTTTTATGCTGCCAAATTTGTCTTCAAGTGTTGATTATCTCCTGAAAGAACTTGCATTGCAAGTGTATTGTAAACAGTAATAGTTTTTTAAGCTCATCAATTGATAAGTAGGAGATATTTTTTCCACAGCAAGTCAAATTGTGATATTGCTATCAGGATTCAACTGTGTAGTTTTTGAGTCAAACTCATTGACCCATTATTCATGAGTAGTGGTTCACATGAACCCATCTCTCATGAGAGATGGGTTCATGTGAACCACTACTCA
>MU223207.1:1749545-1793188 GCA_018584345.1 Thuja plicata | reverse complement strand
GGAGGAGGGGCTAGGGGGAGGAGAGTCTGGCCTAGGGTAGCATCTCAGAGGAGACAAGGACAAGTTAAGATACCTGCAGGGAGGTAGCCACCACTAGTCCCAGGCATATAGGGATAGGCACAGGATTAGGGATAGGGACCTCAGGGGCCACAGGTACAGGGGCCACAGGATAGGGATAGGAGCTATAGGGGCCACCAAGATAGGGACCACCAACCGAGCACATATCCCAGGATGTACATGATATAATAGTGGCGGAGTGGGACAGTCTACAGACTGAGCTTGGCAGGGTACAAGGTTTATTAGCGACATCTCAGGTGACTGAGATTAGTGCACAGGAAGAGATCCTATGGCTATAGGGATTATTGGCCACCGCCCAAGATACAGCTAGTAGTTTACAAATAGAGCTGACAAGAGTACAAGGGGAGCTAGCATCGGAGACAACTCGCGGGGATAGTGCTCAGAGGGCTCTAGACTTATTATAGGCCCAAGTGGACAATGGTGAGTTTAAGATGGGGGACAGGAGGGGAAAGGAGAGGATATGGTAGGTATGTCAGCTTAGATAGTAGCTTTGATGGTAGAGAGAGACTTAGCACAGAGGCAGGCAGAGGATTACAGAGTCGCGCAAGATATAGCTCACCAGGTAGGCAGGGCTGCAGGTCTAGGACAGGTGCTGGCAAATGCTTTTGTAGCGTAGAGGGATGTTGGTCGAAGAGGATGAGAGGCCACATATTATATGGGACTCTATCATAGCGCGGTTCCAGAGGGACTATGATAGCCTGCATACTTAGAGAGGGCAGCTACCGAGAGAACAGGGTGAGATTCACAAGGATCGGTGGGGTTATCGCCACGTCTAAGCAGGGGTGTAGGGCCATCATAGCCATCGCCAAGATTCTTCTTAGGCCATTTTAATACACATTTTTGTATGATTTATGAGACACTTGATGTATGACATACATTATGATATATGTACATGGATTTTATGGACTTTTATCGATGATGATTTATTTTATGATGTGATGTTTATCCAGGATGGATGTGTTATGATTTTATGTCTTATATGATGTTTATGACTGACATGCAGGATGAGATGAATGTATATGATTATACTGAACTATGTGTGATTTAGGGATGAGATGCGTATATGTTATATGTTACATGTGTAAATGCTTATAGATGGATGTATATTACATGTAATGATGCAATGTCATAGTAAATAAATGAATAATGTGTAAATGTGTAATGACTGGACCTAAAATGAATGATTTTAATGGATTAACAATGCAAATATGATAATGAATGTAACGGATAATTAATAAATGACACTATATGTAATTATAATAAATAATGAGTAATGGATGAAGTAACTATAATGATTAATGATTAATGAATGAATTTAGTGAATAGTAAAAGTAACCTAATGAATGAATGCAATATGGGACATATGGGGATGCTTATTTTTTTGTGTATCAAATAGGTCTAATAGAATCACTTAGGTGACTGGATAGGGGGAATAAACAGAAACCTTGCCAAGAGAAAAATGCAAAGTGCAATATGACCTAGCTAAAATGCAATCCTAACTAAATTTAATGTTGGAGAGCACACCCTAGTTTGATATTGCAAAAGAAGTTATGCACCATGTGCTAGAAAACACAAGTGACATGGTTCCTTTGCATGGAATAGACTCTCAGACAAATAGGTTGTTAGGAACAAGAATGCAAGATATCAGGTATGATTATGAAATGTTGCTCATGAGGAGATGTAATACATCCAGATCTTTTTAGGGATTTGAGATGCATGAATCCTACCCCCAATGAGGCATACATAGTCATAACTAAATATCAAAACATCAATGCACTAACAATCTATGACAAGATGATCATACCATATATGACACATACTCTAATATGTACTCATCATAACGAACCAAGATATAGAAGATCGAGGCTGTCGTGAGAAGGCAACATTGAAACACAAGATAAAATCAACAAAAAGGCATTCTGACCAAGTGGTCATTCAGTCCAAAAGTTCTTGTCATGAATAGTTTTGATGTGAGAATTGATAGAATAGCTGACACTGGAAGGATGTATCCTGATGGGCCAAAGATTGAATGAGTGAAATAGGAATTCACTAGCAATTGCTTATGAATAGAACGACACTAGGAAAGTTATTATGTATGTTGATTTGTTAGAAATGTTTGCGGTCACTATGTCTAGAATAAAGCTCAGTGTTGATATGGTAAGCTCAGTCATGTGGGAATGCGATTTTATTGTGAAAGTGGAAAACGGTCAAAGAACTACCTGCATAAATATGGGTAGTGAATTTATTATGGAAGGTGATGGAGGCTATATCGAAAATGGTGGAAACAGATGGTGGATCTTACTACACATGGCGCCTGAAACATGTTTTCACCATGGTACTTATCCATTATGCCACCGAAGTGATTTTCACTGATGGACGAATTTATTACTCTTTCGCTTTTTTGATACTTTTTTCAAGATTTTGAATATTTTGATTTTTTTAAAAAAATTTTGATACTTTTTTATGTTTTTGGATTTTTTTCTTTTTTGCTTTCTTTTTTTCTGTTTTTGGATTTTTGTTTTTTTTATTTTTTTTGGATTTTGATAGTTTTTGGCTGTACAATGGACTGCAGAAAGATCGAGCATAGAAGTGCTTGAGATGTACAATATTTACAGGACCAAGGATCAGATCTCTCTCTGGTGACACAATCTAATAAGCACCAGACCCATACTTTGTTGTGATGATGAAGGGCCCCAACCAATTAGGTTCAAACTTTCCTTTCTTTTCACAGTTTTGGAGATTCTTCATATTGTGTTGTAGGACAAGATCATCAACCTCAAACTGATGAGGTTTAATCATTTTGTTGAACTGGAGGTGAAGGAAAATTTGATACACATAGAGGTGGTTTAGGGAACTGAGGCATCTCTCATCAAGGAGTTCTAGCTCTTGCAATCGGGCAACTCTATATTCTTCTTCAGACAACAGATTCTTGAGAGAAATTTTGAGGGAAGGGAGCTCAATTTCGTTGGGTAGAATAGCCTTAGTGTCATAAACAAGGGCAAAGGGGGTGGCTCCAGTAAGGGTACAGATAGAGGTGCGGTAGGCCTAGAGGGCGGGATTGAGGAGAAGGTGCCAATCACGGCCAACTTCATTGACTATTTTCTTGAGGATTTTAAGGATGGTTTTATTCATAGCCTTTGCTTGACCGTTTCCTTGTGGAAAGTATTTGGAAGAGGTATGGTGGGTAATGTTGAATTTCTTACACAGCTTTGTGACATCCTTGTTTTTGAAAGGTCCTCCATTATCCATTACAATGTCTGAAGGAATGCCATTGCGACAGATAAGATAGTTCAAAATGAACTTTGAAATGTGTTTTCCAGTGGTGTAGGTGAGAGGAACAGCTTCGACCTACTTGGTAAAGTACTCAGTAGTAGCAAGGATGTATTTATGGCCATTGGAAGAATTAGGGAAAATCTAGCCAACGAGGTTGAGACCCTCGCGTGAAAAAGGCCAAGGGGTGATGGTGGGCTGAAGGGATTGGGATGGGGCATCTATCAAATCATCGTGTTGCTAACAAGGTACACATTTATTCACATAGTTGTAAGCATCTTGTTCCATAGTAGGCCAGTAATATCCAGTGCATAACAAATTCTTGGCCAAAGTGAGTCCACTAGAGTGAGCCCCACATATTTCTTGATGTACCTCCTCTAAGGAAATTTGTGCTTCATCATAATTCAGACACCTTAAAAGAGTTCCATCAAAATTCTTTCAAAAAAGGGTATCACCAAGGATTGTGTATCAGGAAGTGTGGAAGATGAATGTTTTACATTGATTGGGGGTTAAGGCAAGTGGGGTATGTCCATCGCAAAGGTAGAAATATATTTCTTGGTACCATGGGGAGTTAGGATCAGCAATTTCACACACCATTTCAGAATTTGGTTTGTCACAGGCAGGGACTGTAAGATTCTCAACAAGAAATTCACACTGTGTACTATGTTTTGGCATGGTGATCAAGGACCCAATACTAGCCATGGCATCAACTACTTTGTTGTTTGTGTGGGGGATTTGTTGGAAGACCAATTCAGTGAAATGCAGTTTGAGATCTTTGACTGCACGGCGATAGGGAAGCAACTTATCATCCTTTGTTTGATATTCATCCATAACTTGTTTGATAACCAATTGTGAATCACCTAGTACCAATAAATTGAGAATCTTCCATTGTATGGCCTGACAGAGCCCAAGTATAAGAGATTCATATTCTGCAATATTATTTGTGCAAGGAAATTGTAATTTATAAGATTTAGGGATGATATCCCCTTTTGGTATAACAAACAAGATTCCTACCTCTGATCCTTTTTGAGTGAAGGATCCATTAAAGTAAAGTTTCCATGGGGTACTTGGGGCAAGATTGAGAACTGATTCATCTGGAAAATTTGTTATGAGTGGATGTTTACCATCAAAAGGTGCTTCAGCTAGCTAATCTATAATAACTTGTCCTTTGATAGCTTTGCGATCCACATAAACAATGTCAAATTCACTAAGGATCATAACCCATTTTTTTGTATGACCAGTAAGAGCAACACATGCCAGGAGATATTTGAGTGGATCAATTTTGGCAACAAGGTGAATCTTATGATTAAGCATATAATGTCATAGTTTCTGTGTACAGAAAACAACATCCAAACATGCTTTCTCAATTAAGGAATAATTCAATTCATAACCAATAAGAGTCCTGGTGAGATAATAAATTGCTCACTCTTTGCCAGTATCATCTAATTGTGCCAGAAGGGCTCCTAATGCAACCTCTATAGAAGATATATACAAAATTAGTAGGCGGCCAACAACAGGTGGTACCAACATAGGTGGATTTGACAGATAGCCTTTTAGCTTCTCAAATGCATTTTGACATAAACAATCCCATTGGAATTTGATATTCTTGCGCAAGAGATGAGAAAATGGATGCACCTTATCTGCCAGTTGTGACATGAATCTTTTGATGGCTTGCAGTTTTCCTTGTAAGTTGCATAATTGTTTCAATGTTTTTGGAGGTGGCATCTCGAGGATGGATTTTAATTTCTTTGGGTCCACTTCTATTCCATTCCATGACACAATGTATCCCAGCAGCTTACCATATTGTACTCCAAAGATGCACTTCTTGGGATTTAGCCATAGCTTATATTTCTCCAATCGCTCAAAAATGGTCATGAGGATAGAAATGTGCGATTCCTGTGTTTTAGATTTTCCCAAAAGATCATCTACATAATCTTCCATGATGACATTCAAAAGGTCATGAAAGATAGTAGTCATTTCTCTCTGATATGTGGCGCCAGCATTCTTAAGACCAAAGGGCATTACCTGATAACAGAATGTACCCCAAGATGTCGTGAATGTAGTTTTGTGTTGATCTTCTGGTGCTATCCTGATCTTATTGTAACCAGAGAATCCATCCATGAGGGAGAACATCTCATGTCTAGAAGTCAAATCCACTATAATGTCAATATTTGGGAGTGGAAAATCATACTTAGGACATGCAAGGTTTAGGTCTATGAAGTCGGTGCAGATGCGAATGCCCCCAGTAGGCTTGCCTACTGGTACAATATTGGAGACCCATTCAAG
The DNA here is from genome assembly GCA_018584345.1 of Thuja plicata. Taxonomy (NCBI): domain Eukaryota; kingdom Viridiplantae; phylum Streptophyta; class Pinopsida; order Cupressales; family Cupressaceae; genus Thuja; species Thuja plicata. The sequence continues at coordinate 1,787,554 of MU223207.1, read as the reverse complement.
ATAGTCTATAGGTCTGATTACTTTAGCATCCAGCATTTTCTGAAGCTCTACTTTGACTACCAGTGCAACTTGCGGATGCATCTTGCAGAGGGAGTTTTTGTTTAACAGGTTTCACACTGGGACCCACAGCAAGATGGTGCATGATTAGATCTGTATCAAGCCCGGGCATGTCCTTGTAGGTCCAGGAAAAGTTGATTTTATGTTCATGAAGGAATGTTTTCATGTCTTTCTTTTCTTGATCACTAAGAGAAACTGCAATGTAAGTGATGTGTGGATCTGCTTCTGTGCCCAGATTGATCAGGATAGTGTCTTCGATAATCATAAAGGACACTTCTGGTTCTAATGATATAAGCAAAAGGTCAGCTTCTCCCTCCTCTAGCACCTTAGAAAGGTTTTCACTAGAGGATGTGTCCCTTATTTTGTCTTTTTCTTCATCCAAAGGTGCCTGCGAGAGGTTTTCACTAGGGGATTTTTTAATTTTTTAATTTTTTTAATTTTTATCTTTATTGTCACTTTTGCGACTAAGAGAATTGACCTAGCTACTGAAGTAGGCTTTCTCACTATAGTGGATCTAATTTTTGTATTCTCAGAGATTCTTAAGTCCAAAGAGGGCTAAAATTGCCTCATCTAAATCGCAAACGTCCAAACCTGGTGGTGAATCTTGTTGTTCCCAGTCAATTAGTTTAGGGTTTGTGAGGGGAAGACAAGGGGATGAAAGGTCGGCTTGGGTGATAGTGAAAACATGGTTAAGATCATCAAGGTCATCTTCAACATAGTGGAAAGGAATTTTGAAGAACTCTTCTTCAATGTCTGAATCTGAGGCAGCTAAACAATAATCCTTAGAGAAGTTAGTCTTAGTTTCTATGGAACCCAATCCATGTCCTCGAGGATAGCCATTGGCTAATTTTCTTCTTACTAGTTTCATTAGCTCCAAGACTAGTACCATGATATCTCATGCTTTCAATAATGGGAGTAACCTTGATATACTTTCCTTTGGGGAAGGTGACAGGTTTTTCTTCTTCATTGTTGTAGATCCAATCAAGGACATTGTATTCAATAGTAGTTATTTTGCAACACATGAGCTCTCTGTCTTTAGAGGGGGGTAATGGTGATGATATTCCATAGGACTTTGGAGAAAAAGGGAGTTGGCCAATGCATAGAGTACTTTCAAATTTATATTCTCCCATGCCTTGATCTGTAAAGGTGGCCTTTGCTTCAGATCCAGAGGCTTTATCTTCAGTAACCTTTTCCTTTCCTTTGGATTGATCAACTGGTGTTTCTAATGTCTTTTCTGGAACTAAGGGAGTTTTTGAAATAGGGGTTTTTTGATTAAAATGTCAACCAAATTCATTCAATGGACAGTAGTTAGATTGTTTTCCTTCCAGTCTCTTGCAGTATTGAAAGGGCTCAGGATCTCCAGGAATCATGATTTCTCTACCATGATGTGGGAACTTGAGACATTGATGATAAGTAGAGAGTACACCTTTGATAGTGTGTATCCAAGGTCATCCCAAAAAGATATTGTATGGTAGATCTAGATCTAGCACATGGCAAATAGTCTCAATCAAGGTCAGGCCCACTTGTAAGGATAGTGTGATCAAACCCTTGCTTTCTCATTCTCTATCATCATAGGCCTTTATTGTGATTTGCTTGTCTACATCTAGGAGGTCCTCACAAAGACCGATGTTATGAATCATGTTCAATGTGCACAAATTCAAGCCAGATTCACCATCTATAAGGACTAGTTTTATTTTTGTGGATTGGATTTTGGCTTTGATATGGAGGGACTTATTATGATGAAGGTCAGGACCATGAAAGTCCTTATTGGTGAAGACAAGATGCTCCTATGTGGCTAAGTTCCCGATCATAGCTTGGAATTTTGTAGCATTGATATTCTCAAGGACACAGGATTCATTTAGAGCATCTTCAAGGATTTATTTGTGAATTGGCGAGGTTTTTAGGAGCTCTAGAATGGATATCTATGTAGGCGTCTTTCCTAACTGAGCTAATAGGTCATAGCATGAGGCAAGCCGAGCAACAGTGGATGGTGCAGCTAGTGGGTTTGCAGATGTAGAAGGTTTATCAGTAGCTTGGATAGTGACTCTGGGTCTGCGTGTGGTAGCATTACAATCAACAGCTTTGAGGATTATGGTGTTAACATGTGTGTCAGATTCTTCAATGTGGCCACAAAGAGCATCAAACCCAGAGATATTGTTTTCTTCTAGACTCCCACATGTCTAATCATCGCCTGAAATGGTATTAGTAGAGTAATCATATGGGATTGTGTTGGATGCGTTATTTTGAATATGTGGTGGGAAGGGTTGATTGTAGACTTTAAGTTTTGCATTACATGAGGATGAATTCTGACCTTCAACTTCAATTTTTCCATCCTCAACGAGATCTTGCACAAAGTGTCTGAGCTTCATGCATTTCTTGGTGTCATGTCTTTTGATGTGATGATAATCACAATATTCATTATCTCTATACTACACAGGTTTGGGTTGATTCTCATTGAAAGGCTGAGTGTTTGGATAGATTATCATTCCTTTATCTACAAGTTGTTTAAAGATCACGTCTAGGGGTTCTACCAATGTTGTGAATTGTCATCATTTTTTATTGTTGTTGTTGTTATTGCGAGGGAACAAGTATGATTGGTTGCGTGGTTATTTTTTATTGTTGTTCTGATTGTTGTTTTGATACTAATTCTGATTTTGGTTCTGATTTTGATTGTTTTGATTCTGGTTTTGATTGTTGTTTCCATTTTGATTTTTATTCTAATTTTTATTGTGATTTTTTTATTATTATTGTTGGATGCTTGAACAATTTGAACATGCTTGGCATCAGTCACTCCATCATTGACAACTCCTTTGTTTTTACTCTAGAATTTTAGTTTATCGTTGTTGGAAGGAGTATAATGTTTGATGCTACCTCTTTGCAAAAGGCCATCTTCAATATCTGTTCCCTTCTTGACAAGGGATTCAAAGGTGTCAGGTGAAGCCATTTTCATTTGGAAAGACATCTCAGAGATCAAGTTCTTTGTAAAGATGTCAATTAAGTGACTATCAGGTATTTTCCATGGCATGCGATTTGCAATATATCTCCATCATTGCAAGAAACTAGCAAAGGTTTCTTCGTTCTTTTGTTTAGTATTGCACAAATCACTGAGTGTGGCTTGATGTTCAAAGTTATACGAATATTGTCCAAAAAACTTTTCTACAAGATCAGAGAAAGTAGAGATCGATCCATAAGGAAGGGCCATGAACCATTCCAATGTTGCGCCTCCAAAACTCCTAGTGAAGAGTCTCTTTAGGTAATTTTCATTATAGGTGACTTCTTGACATGCTATGTAAAATTCTTTGAGATGTTGTAGAGAACATATTTCACCTTTGTATTTCTCAAATTTAGGCATCTCAAAGTTTGGAGGGAATGGTTGCATTGTGATAGAATTTTCGAATGGATAGGGACAAATCTCTTCAAAAGAAAACTCCTTTTTGCCTCCATTTTGTAAACCATGCACAAGGTTTTTGAGTTCATTAATTTTTTTGGCTAAATCTGGAGCATTTGGTAGGGCAAATGGTGGAACATAAGCTCCCTCTCCTCCAAATTGTGCAGCTGAAAACCCCATGGAGGTCATACCAATAGTAGGAGGAGGTATATATTGATAAGCTCTAGATGTGTTGGTTGCGGATGTCTTCATACCTATTGTTTGAAATAGGGATGATGTAGGAAAAGGCATGGAAATCTTCCCTATGTTGTTGACATTAGCACTTTCTCCTTGAGTAGTGTTTGTCATTGCGTGAGTGCTATTGTGTGCAGTAATATTTGGCAAGACACTTAGGATCTATTGAATTTGTTCTTGTGTCAATTGGGTTGTTGATGTAGTTGTTGAAATAGGTGCTGATGTAGGTATCGATGTGGAAGGTTCACTAACAACTCCTTTACCAGTATCACGTGATGATGTAGCATTTGAATTACAGGCCATGGCTGCGGTAGTAGCAACAGAAGCTTTGGTAATGTTCTAAGTAAGGAGCGATTCATCAAAATCAGAGGGCACTGTAATGCCATTTTGAATAAGATTCAAGAAGATTTCACCATTGTTTTGACTAATGGAATTTTCAACCATTTCTAAGTTGTATGGATCGCTAAGGAAGTCGTTCACTTGGGTAGGTCTTTCTTCTTGTTCCACTAACTCAGTTTCTTTGGGAACTTCCTCAGTTGTTACTTTTGTGCCTTGAAAATGTTGATGGGCAAAAGGATTCTCCTCATAGGTAGTGGTGTTGAGTGTTGCATGCCTCATGTTTCTAGCTTGGGATTGAGTGACTACCATACAATGGTGGACTTAGAAGAATGGAATACAAGAGGATGTAAGATTGAGATATGAATGGAGTGGAGCAAAGATCTGATTCTTGATTTGATTTGATTTGATTTTTTTGGATTGATTGATGATTGATTAAGGATTGATTGATTGATTGATTTAAAGGTTTTTAGAACAAAACCTAAGCATAAATATACCTTGTGATGATACAAACACAAAAAGATTTAAGTGATACCTGTTCTACTCGAAGATGGACTTGTGATCTCAAGCAAAATGGGACGTCACTAATGAATTTAAATTACTTGTGACGGACTGATGGTCTACAAGAAATGTTGTGTTTGTTTGAGGATGAAGGTCTGTAACACTTTGATTAAGGTCTTTCAACCTAAAAAACATTGATTTGATTTGATGTGAAGAGATTTGATCTAATGCTCCAAGAGAAGGAGTGATGCTTGATGATGATGGAAGAATTTGAAGAATTGATCTTAGAAACAAAAGGTTTGTCTAATCATATTTCTCAATGATGAAAAATGCATGGTTGATAGGATACTTGGCCATGAAATTGTAGATTTTGTTGTTGTACATGATTTTGTCGATTTTCTCACAATACTCAATTTCTCGCTTGATTGATGTGGAAACGTGTTGGTATTCTTTGGATTTGTGAGTGGTTTCTTTCTGTTCTTGATAAACTAGAGGTGTCAGAAGCTTAACCTTCCTATGTTTCTTGGAACCGGTCATGTCATATGGTGAAAAATTTGGTTTTGACTGAATGACTGAATGTTTTAGAACAAATGGTTTCAAGGTTCCACAGAGAACCAAATTTTGAATATTTCGGCAGATTTTGAAGCTCACTGTTTTAAAGTGGAGACGACAGTCTCAGACGAAGCCGGCGATATGTGTAGACGATGATCTATGCAAACAGTGATCTACGTAGACAGTGACTCTAGAGCGGAGACAGAAGACTGTTGCTAAAGCAGTGTTTTGATGTTTTGATAGACTTTTTATTTCAACTTGGTCTTCAATAGATTTGTTCGATGGCAAGAACCAATTTTTAGCATAACCAAACTAGAAGATAACCAGCATGTGTCTTAAAAACAATCCAACAAGGGACAAAGCAACCTTTAGGGATACAAGCAAGTGTGAATTTGGGGAACTTTGATAAAATTGTGAGATTTTATATGTGTATGTTCAAGTGACTCTTTCAAGCCACTTATGTTTTTACGTGGTTTAACACAATGAAGACAGTACAAATAGTAGCTACCTTAAGGAATTGGCTTTGCATGAAATATTATAGGCCCATTGCTTGGTAGTCCTTTAGCTCACACAGCAGTGTCACCCCCGGAAGGGTGCCATATTTTTTCCTTTTTCTAGGCATTGTTTTTGTGCTACGAAGATCTCTTTCACAACACAATACCCTGGGACACGTATGATGTGAATATTGGGGGGAGAATCTTCCCTCCCCTTGCACTATAATAAGTCACCGTTTGAAGGTGAATTGGGTAGGCTACTAATTTATAGTTGCTAATAAGATTCATGCCATCCCCGCAATCAGTTTGTATGGCATGAGACACATAAGTCTCTAGTTCAACCATGCCAGTATGCTGAGGATATTCACTCAGTATGGGCTACCATTGAACATGACCCACCCAGATTGAAGGGATAAAGCAGACCTTTGGGTCACACCTTATTTCTATACCGGCTGAAGGGATTTACTGGTTTGAGGTCATCCTCTAAAGGGGAAGTGCACCCTCTAGACAAGCCTCTCTAGAAGCTAGATTAAGCTAAGCTTTCTCTTCACCCAAGTTCCATGAAGACGAGGGGAAAGGATATGACTATAGTTTAATCATAGTGTCATGTAAATTAAGGGATCTATGTAATGACAAAAAGCTCAAAAGAAGTGTTGAAAAACACTTTTTCAAACACACCAAAAAGATTTCATTTTCTAACTTGAACCTAATTAGAGCAACTAAGTATTTTCTACCTAAGAAAAAGACACAATAGTATGATTAAGCATGCAAGTTCACTTTATTTCCCAGAAATCAATAAGGAAAGCATGTAAAAAGGTGTGTTTTTTTTCCTTAAGTCATTCAAGATTTTTGAGGTTCATTCCCTTATGCATTCAAGATTGCATGTGGTTGATTTGTTTTTTTTTTAGCAACATTCATTCAAAGACTAATGTTTAAAACATACAAGTTCATTCCCAAAATATGTTGAAACCCAAGGAAACCTGCATGAAAAATTGTTAATAGTTTTGGATTTTTCAAATATGAAATGTTGCAAAAATATTAGATAACAGGAAAATCGTACAGCTGACGATCTACGTAGATGGTGATCTACGCAGACGGTGATTTACCGACACAGACGACCAAATAAAGACAGTCAAATTTTGTTACCAAAAAGACTTAGCATACATAAATATTAAATTTTTTATCAACTTTAATAGCATCTAACTCTTAAAAATCATCACTCTGTCAGAAACCTGAGAGTTAGAAAGCTCAAAATTTAATAAAAAGAAGTTTAAAACAATGTTACTCTAAGTCTATTTTTAGACAGGCGGAGACGACTGTCTGTATGTGCAGACGGCGGAGAAGCACAGATGACAATCTACGTAAATGGAGGTCTAGAAATCCAAATGAAGAAATCAGAGCATAGACGGCTCTGTGTAAAAACTTTCCAGAACTACGAGAAAAACATGAAACTTATTAGAAAAAATAGATGTGGGTCCCACCATGCAAGCCAAAATATATGTGATAAAAACCTATCTGTCCAACACAATCACTCAAACATGCAAACAACAAGGATTAGCCATTAAAAACCATAAACAAGTTAGCATATTCAAATGAAGGATTGAAACAAAGGGGTTTACACCACAACCTCCGATGAGCCAAACAAGTGCACCCAGTTCTTGTTGATTTTCTCTTAGAGATATTTGTGGGTGTGCTCTCCCAACACAACATTAAAATCCTACTAGATTACTTGTATGCTATGGATGAAAGCTAAATGCAACTAATGAATATAATGAAGAGCTCAAGGACAAGTATAAGGAACTTGTCTCAAGCCTTCACCAAATGATGATAATGAAGATGCAAAAGCTATACTAACATGCTATGCACGATTAGAAGAAACTAAAAATAGATTCATTTCCAGTATCCCTAAGATGTGATTTCTAGATTTTCTAAGAACATAAACATGAAAATGCACTATAAAATTCAAACATTAAACTAGCATGATAACAATGCATAAAATGAGAAATGATTTTCTCTTGATAATGCCCTCTATTTATAGATTTTTTTGAGGAGAGAGAGGGATTGGATGAGGTGGAGCTCATGTGGCATCCACATAGGTGCCACATGAGGGACACATAAGCCATGCAAGAGGCTAACTTTTCTCACACATGTGTGAGCAACTTTTGATGTGATGGATCAAGGTGTACTTAAAGTACACATGTGAAGGATCTTGTAAGAGGTGTAAGAGGGTGTAAGAGTTTTAGTCCAATGAAACACTTTTAGAAAGTTTAAGGAAGTGTCATCGCAGTTGTAAGAAACCTTGTTGGCACCAAATTAGGATTATTTGAAAAAGTCAGTTTTTGGAAATTTGCTCACATGTGTGTGAGCAAACAATTAGGACTAATATGTGTAAGAATAAAGAAATTATCCTAATTAACCTTAGTTAATTAGTGAGTTGGTTTATTTGGTGAGAGTGATGTGAGGTAGGATAGGATCTAGGTTCAAATTAGCTTAATCTAAATTAAATTTAGATTAATTATGGTTTAGTAGAATTAAGTCATGTGGAGGAATAAATAAATTAAAAATTTATTTAAAAGAGATTAATGAGGGAAATGTATATAAATAAGATTTAATACATTAAAGGGGATGGTATTTAAATTAAATTTAAATACTAAAGAAGGTGAATCATTTTTAATTAAATAGATAGAAGAATATAACAAATATAATTAATTAATTATAATTAATTATAATTCTATGGGAATATTAATTAAATTAATATAAGGATGATTTTAGACGTCTGCATAATGCACTTACTTCAGTTGATGTTTATCAACTTGTTCCATTTGTAAGTTGCACTGGGTTGCACTTACTTCAATTGATGTTTATCAACTTGTTCCATTTGTAGCTTGCATTGGATGCGCTTACTTTAGCTGATGTTTATCAACTTGTTCTATTCCTTTTTTGGTGAGGATATTGTTCTTGAAATCCTTCTTGAATTTTGTTGGATATCTATGGCAGGCAATATGTTATTACTCCTCATAATCTTGTCTTATGATTCTTGACAATGGTAAACATGCTTGGCAAATCAGGATCTTACATTATTTTGGTTCTTGAATCTCATGTTCTTCCACTTTATCATTGTCTCTCTCATATTTCTTTGATTAATATACTAACGTGATAATGTGTTGCATTCTTTATTGCTAGATCATGAGTCATGCAGATTGTGGATTGATCACCCATTTTCTTGCAGTGAGATGATTCATTAGTGAATTGTCTATATCCATGTGATTGACGCATTGTTGATGCAGGTTTCATTAGTTGACCTTGTTTTTGGTCATTTTTGTTTTAGTATATTTCTTTCATGAGAGCATTGATAAATACTTTCGTACCTAACTTATTATTTTTGAAAATTTGAACATATGGTTTACCTTGATATCATGTTATCTACATTGCACATTTTTATGATAGTTCATGCTTATCTCATTCTAAAGTTTTCAAAATTTATCTATAGTTCAATTATTTTATGATACATATTATGAGTTTATTTTCAAAGGTGTACTGATGTTTATCAAGGGAAGATCCCAACTATGGGAAATCTACTTGTGGTTTTTCTATTCTTTGATTCAGGTGATATATCATGTACCTTTCCAAAGACATCGATTCATTTACACATGTCCTATGAATCACAAGACTACTTGTAGATGTACATATGCTTCCACTTGAACACATTTAAAGGACCCATCTACTTCTCTTGGATCTACCAAAGCTGCTTGTACATCATGTTTCCAAAAGACTACTTGCAAACTTGGAGACAATACAATTTATTCCTTATATTGAAGATCAAGTTGCAGATTTTTGTGAAAAAATGGGTTTCATACCCCTTGTTGTAAACACCCAAAGTAAAGGTTAAAGGGGGGTGTTATAAATTAATATTTCCTTGGTAAACTATGTAATTAAAGGATAAACCAAGGTATCCTATTTTGTTCTTGTCCTCTAGTCCAAGTAGGAGGACATGTCACATTTTTGTATTTCCTTTAATAAGGAAATTAGATATACCTCCTTAAGGGGATTCCTACACATGAAACACCCTTAATGTGAATTTGGCACTCATAGGATATGGGAGTTACATAAAAAATCCTTCACTCATCTCTACTTAAGAGATGCTTCTCATACACTTCTCAAAGTTGGTTCTCATGGGATTTGTTCTCTCTTCTTCTCTCATTCTCATTTTTTCTCTCACAATATTGTAATGAGATCCTTGCTCAATCTCTCTTTTCTTCTTGGCTTCGTGCCTCATTCATATTATATGCACAAGGGTTTTTTCTTAGTTTTCCCCTTTCAAAAACATTATCTTTGTGTTGATCTTGAGATCCTTGATACTTTTGGTGAAAGTTATTGAATCGTCCTTCATTCATTGGGTTATGGTAAAATTATTACTTCTTGCAACTCTCTCTTGGATTCTTCCTTCCTAATCTCTATGCATTTTATTAATATTTCTAACAATATATGTGCAGGGGTCTTTCCTAATTGGGCCAACAAATCATAGCGTGAAGCACACCGAGTAGCTGTGGATGGTGTAGCCAGTGGATTTATAGAATTTGTTACATTATTATCAGTCTGGATAGTGACTCTTGGTCTTCGGGTGGTAGCATTGCAACTGGCACATTTGAGTCTTAAAGTGTTCACGTGATTTTCAGATTCTTCAATACGTCCACAGAGTTTGTCAAAACCACAAATGTCAAAACTTCCACATATTGGATCATTGCTTGTGATGGTGTTTGTGGAATAGTCATAAGGAATAGCATTAGATACATTGTTTTGATTGTGTTTAGGAAACAACTAATTGTAGACTTTCAATTTCATGTTTGATGATGATGGGTTTTGTTCTTCAACCTTAATTTTTTCATCGTCTATGAGGTCTTGAACAAAGTGTCTCAATTTAATGCATTTCTTGGTGTCGTGCCCCTTGATACAATGATAATCACAATATTCATTGTCTTTATACCAAGTAGGCCTGGGTTTATTCTCATCAAATAGTTGAGTGTTAGGATATACCATCATGCCTTGATCTACTAATTGCTAAAAGACCACATCCAGTGGTTCTGAGAGAGAAGTGAATTGTCGGCATTGTCTTGTATTATTGTTTTTATTATTGTTTCCAATGTTATTTTTGTTGTTGTTATTAATGTGAGGAAATAAATAGGACTGATTGCTAGGTTATTGTTGATAATGATTTTGTGATGAATTGTTCTGATTTTTGTTGTTGTTGTTATGTTTTTTGTGATTATTCTGATTGTTTTGATTAAATGCCTGGACATTTTGAACGTGTTTGGTATGTGTAAATCCATCATTGACAACTCCTTTTTCCTTACTCCAAAAATTTGGTTTGTTAATTTAAGAGGAAGGGGTATAATCTTTAATGACACCTTTTTACAAAACCATCTTCAATATTTTTCCCTTTTTTAACAAGAGCCTCAAAAGTGTCGGGAGAAGCCATTTTTAATTGGAATGACATTTTGGATAAAAAAAATTTAGTAAATATGTCAATGTAATGATTTTCAGGTATCTTCCAAGGCATAGGATTCACAGTGTGTCTCCATCATTGTAAAAATCTAGCAAAGTTTTCACCATTCCTTTGTTTGGTATTATATAGTTCACTCAATGATCCTTGATGTTCAATGTTGTAAGAATATTGTCCAACAAATTTATCTGTGAGGTCGGAGAATGTAGATAGATCCACGAGGGAGGGCCATGAACCATTCCAAAGTAGGACCACCAAGACTCCTATTAAAGAGTCACTTCAGGTAATTCTCATTGTAGGCAGCCTCTTCGCATGCGATGTATAATTCCTTTAGACCTTGAAGCAAACATTATTCCCCTTTGTATTTCTCAAACTTATGGATCTCAAAATTTGAAGGAAATGGTTGCATGGTTATTAATTTGTCAAACGGATAAGGACATATATCTTCAAAGGAGAATTCCTTCTTTTCTCCATTTTGTAAGTTATGCACAAGATGCTTGAGCTTGTTGACTTGTTGGGCTAAATCAGGAGCATTGTGAGGTGTCAACTGTGGTCCAAAAGATTGTCCACCTCCCAATTGTGAGGCCAAAAATCTTGTTGATGTCATACCAACTATAGGAGGAGGTGTATAATGATAAGCTCAAGACGTTTGGTGAGTAGATGTCTTCAATGTGAATGACGAGAATGTTAATTGTGATGATGAAACTGGATGAGTAGATAAGAAGATAGAAGTATGCCATATGTTGAAAACACTAGTAGCGGTGTTTGTTGTGGTATGAGTGCTATTATACAAGGTGATGTTGGGCAAGACACTAAGGATTTGTTATAGTTGTTCCCATATTAATTGAAATGTGTGTTCTATAGTCAATGCGGGGATTGATGTAGAGGGTCCATCAATAGTGGCCTTACCTTTTTCATGGGATGATGTTGCATTGTAGGTTGAGTCCATGTTTAAAGAGTTTGTAGCTCTGATGATGTTGCTGACAAGGAGAGATTCATAAAAATTAGCGAGTATTGTGACCCCATTCTTGATAAGGTTCGTAAAAATATCTCCACCATTATGACTAATGGATTTCTCAACCATCTCTAGATTATATGGATCACTAAGGAAGTCAATCACTCAAGTATATATTTCTTCTTGATCAACCAATTCATTCTCTTCAGGGGAATTGGTGATGTCTTCAGTGTGTACTTACTCCCCTTGAAAGAAGGGATGAACAAAAGGATTCACATCATCATGATTGGTGTTTAGTTGTGTGCGCCTCATGTTTTTATCTTGGGATTGAGTAACTAGGTCATGCAATAGTACCCTCCAAAAGATGAAAGATGAAGGACGAAAGATGAAGGATGAAGTTTGGAATGTTAATTGATGATATTAGGAGTAGAGGATTTGGACTTTGATTTGATTTGATTGGTTTGATTGATTTAAATTGAATCAATAAAGATTAGATTGGATTGGATTGAATTGAATTGATTAAGATTGATTGATTGATTTGATTTGAATTGGATTTGAAGGTTTTTAGATAAAAACCTAGGTGAGATAAGACCTTATGATAATGTAAACACAATAGATTGATTTGGATAATGTCTTATCCTACTTGGTGATTGACTTGTGATCCCAAGAAAAATAAGACAAGACCAATGGATTCAATTGCTCGAGATAGATTGATGTTCTACAAGCAATAATGTGTTTACTAGAGATGAAATTCTGAAACACTTTGATTAGGATCTTTCAACCTAATGATGATGAAGGAGTGAAAGATTGGATTTGATTTGATTGATTTGATTAAAGTCCATAATTGATTGATTTTGTTTACTCCAAGAAGGAAATGGTGATCTTGTGATAATGAGGAAGTTGTGAAATATTGATTTAGAATTCCAAATTTAATAAATAAGGCTTAATTGTCTCTCTCAAAATAGATGAAGGTGTGATTCACATGATTCTTGGCCATGACATGGTAAATTGTATTGTTGTAGATAATGACGTCAAATTTCTCAAAATCTTTGATCTCTTGCTGAATAGATTTGTTGATAGGTTGATATTTCGTGTCTTTTCTATCAGCTTCTTTCTTCTCCCTATAGACATGGGGAACTGAGAGTTTGACTCTCTTATACTTTTTTGAATCGGTCATGTTCTATGGAGTGAATATTTATTTTAACCAGGTGAATGAATTTTTGGTGATAAATGATTCTAGGAGCTTCCAAGGAATCAATTTTTTGATGTTTTTACAGGGTCTGATAACTCATTATTTTTCAGAAGAGACGATAATCCTCAGACACAGATGATGGTCTACGAAGACAACCATTCTAGGTCAGAGATGACACTTCTTAGACAGAGATGGTAGTCTCAGGTCAAAGAAGAAAGTTTAGTTATAGAGAATTTTTTTTATGAAATCTGATTGATAAGGTCTTCTAGTCTGAGTTTTGGTCAATTGTTCAATGGCAATAACCAATTTTCAAGCATTCAAACCAAAAAAAAATAGTAATATGTCTAAAAAGAATCCAACAAGGGACAAAGAAACCTTGAGAGATACAAACAATTGTGACAAATTTTATTAACGAGAAGTTTGTGTATGTTCAAGTCACCAATGTTTTGAAAACACTCAATCATAGCCTACCTGCGAAATTTGGCTTAGTTTGAAAATATTTTCCCGTAAACATAGGTACAAACATGAGAGATAATAAGAATATGATCATCACCAAGCACACAATGGCTCTAATCATGATTTAGTATTAACCAACTCCAAAAAGTTCAAGGTGGAACAAATTTGCGAGTATGTTGGGGAGGTTACTATCCTCCTTGCAAAAACATTATCAAGCTTTTGGGGGTCAATTGAGTGGGCTACTACTTTAACAGTTATTAGTATAGGTCTCCATTTGAATATTTCATTTGTGTCCATGCAAGCGTGATTGAGGCGTATAGCCCCACAGAGAACCTTGGTACAAGAAGTCATGTAAAAGTGGTTGAGACCTCGCAGCCCTACTTTGTGCTAAGTGTGATCCAAGAATAAGCTCAAACTCTATCTGGCTTCTGAGGCTTTAGCCCCAAGAAGTAAATTTTTTTAACATGAGTTGGAGTGTTGGGCTTACACCTCGTTCTCATGTGGGTCATTCCCAGGATATTTTTACCTCAACCAGAATGCCCAACTAAAGGATTAATTCAAAAGAATGGATTGGAAATTAAAGGATTCTAGATTTCTGATTTTTCCACAAGGAGAAAAGAGCATACTCTCCTATCTGATGGTGTTTTCTCCCAACCACATCAAACATATTTTTGATCTTTTCCAAGGTTCATTTCTACGTATTTTATCAAATGAGTCTAGGTTTCTCTTTGCCTTAAAAAGACAAGAGCATACTCCCTTATCACTTAATAAAATATTACAAATGAAACTTTATTAAAGTGCCTAAGAAAAGATTAAGGAAAACACTAGTGGAAATAATGGAATGGTGTAATAAGAGGGGAGGGGTGAATAGTACCTCTAAAACTTTTATCAATTAACCTTCATCCTTTTATGATCAATACATTGTATTACCATTTATATCTGCTATTCTATCTTTGTATTTGTACCATCAATTCATAAACTAATAAGCATGTAAAACATTCATAGAAGCATTAATGAAATGTATAGACACATGATAGAAGATTTGGTAACACAGAAAACCCCTGTTAGAAGGTAAAAACTATGGTGGGGTTGAAACCCACAAAGCTTCACTATTTGCAAAATGGAAGGGGTCGGTTAAGGCTTATAATTTGATCACTTCTGATGATCTACCGTGTTAGGAGTATTATGTGGAGACTGGTTAAGGTCTACTTTGTTAAGATATTTAGAAACACTATTTAGTGTGTACTCGGTTAAGAGATTTACATAAGGATTGTTATATCCACCTTTCTTGAAAGGATTTCTTCTATTTGCTACACTTTTTAGAATGTAGACAAAAATAATTAATGACCTAAGTGTATGAAATCTACCATTGCTAATTAAGATCCATTAAAGATTACAATTATAATCTATCACCTAATGTGATTATTAATACCTTTGTTTCTCGGTAGCCTTGAATCTGGTTCTTGATAACCTAATTCATCTTTCGTTGTTCTTGCTTGAAAATCTTAGTCTGATCCATAGATGTGCTCCTTGGATACTATCATCCTCACATCCTCTTTGAAATGAATGATTACACATCTATTTATACAATAGATTGACCTATTTTGGTTTCACGTATTACGAAGATAACTCTATGATCGAAGGTTTACAACTTGACCTTGATCTCCTATTTTTCATGTTTTCAATCAGTTAGACTGATTAAAATAATTATAATTACAATGCTTGTCCCTCAAGAAATGGTTTTAAATCAAATCAAAACTCCAAATATAAAACATAACCATTTTATCTGACGTGGAAGTCAGATCCACATTTCTTGGGATTTAATTGAATTTCGGTGTCTGATGCTCGGGTTGCTCTGTTGTCAGTCTTTTGGTGTTCCTTCATTGAACTGTCTATCAGCTTCCCTTTCTCTATTGGGTTCCTTTGTTTCTGCTCTATTGGTTTGAACTTCAACACTTTAGGGTTGAACTATGAAAACTGTGTCGGGTTTCTCTTGTGATCTGTCTTGTCAGGTTTCTCTGCTCTTAACACTTTTGGTGACCTTTACAGTTATCTCTACTTTCAATTTGTACTGAAAGTCTATATTTCGGTGATGGTTTTTACCGATGGTTCAAAATGTGTTTTCACTTTTCATACTAATGGAAAAATAATGTCTTCAATCTCCCCCTTTGACATTATTATCAAAAATTGATATGTGCAAAATACTAAACTATGTAGTATGTACACCATGTGTTTTACCTTGTTATTTTATGACTCCCCCTTTGTATATTCTGATATAGTATATGTATATATATATGTACATTTGCCTTTATACTATACTCCATTTTCACCTTATTTTTATATCATATCATTCTTCCCCTTTTTACTATTGTACATATCAATTTCCCCAAATGTACATATCATTTTCCCCCTTTTTTGATAGTAAGGGAAAAGGTGTATAATTACAACTTATCAAAAATATGGGAATAGGAATTCTTCATGTCTTCCATAATTTTATCCCATTTCTCCTTTAGGTTCTCAAGAGCCATTTTCTCTAGTGTGATTCGGGCATGCATATCATAGATGTTATATGCTATAGACATCTCTGGGGTGGCAATTAATTGTCTTGCCAAAGTCATGTGTTGTTGCAAAAGTGTAAGATGTGGTAGCATTAGAGCTTGTAGCTCGATAACCTCGTCTCTAAACTTGGTTTATGCCTCTAGAATTTCCTATCTCAACCTTCTAGATTTCATGATCTTTTCCAAATGCATCTTGATTGCATTGTCATATGAGGTTAGAATTTGTGCACTTGTGTTTAGATAAAAATCTATTTGTGCAATATTATCACTATTTGCCTTAGTGATTTTCTCTAAAGTGCACAACTCGTGTATTAAGGCAATAGATTCATAAATTATTGGATCTAATTCATCTGCAAGTTCTGAGAGCTTTACCTTATTGACTGTCACTTCTTGGCTGATCTTTTCTATCAATTTATATTGAAATTTATGTCCTACTTGTTCTTCAATGGCTTTTTATGCATCCACATTCTAAGATGTGACTACCCCAGTTAGCATAGAAAGTTGATCAAGGATGGGGGCATTTTGATCAACATCTATGTTAGGAACTATTTGTATCAATATATCCCTTGTAGTTTCCAACACTAGGGATTCTTTGTGCTCTTTCCTTATCTTTTCTTGCATAGCTTTCCTTTGACATATTTCTCCATACTTTTTGAGAGATTCAAAATCCAATGTAGAAGGGTCACATTTCGGTATCTCAATGATTTCATCAAGTGTTACCTTTATTTTGGACTTCTCTGTCTTCTTCTTCTTGGATGTTGAGTGGGAAGAACTTGAATGTACTACCAAAGCAAGATCCTTTGCTTTGTCAGATGTGCTAGATGAAGGCTTTTGTGGTGTGGAGTCTTTTGCCTACTACTCGGTATCTACTTGTCGGTTGGTAGTGGACGTCTCCACATCAACCTTCGGTGTATCTGTAGCATCTCCTTTTGTATTCTTAGAATTATCATCTTGTTTCTTCTCTTCTTTACCTTTTTCTTTCTTCCCTTCATATGTTTCTTGTTGTTCTCCATCTATGACATTTTGATCATCAGTTATTTCTTTTTGTTTATAATTACCCTTATCATCGAGTATGTTGGCATCATGCTCGAGTGAGTTATCCTTTTGTGACATTATGCTAATTGCTTGTATTAACAATGGCATTTGGCTTGGTATATTCACCTATGCAGTATCTATAGTTGTGTTCTATTTGTCAGTTTGGTCTTGGACAATAGTGACATCTTCATCTTTTTGTACCTCATTTGCAGGATCTCCTTCAGTAATATCAATGATAGTATTATCCAGCCATGTTTCATCTACAGTGTCCATATCCTTATTACCTGTTGTGTGCAATGCTACTTCACTTACATCCTCTTCATTAGTTATAGTAATGTGCTCTGGGCTTGGTTTAGACTGATCTTCAGCATTGAGTGGCTTGTCAGTAAGAGTTGCTTGTGGCTCAGGGCTTGAATCCATTTTAGATACATTAAGTATCTTTCTCCATTTATCCTCACTTGTTCTATCAAGTTCAATTAGATGTCCCTTTAGCACTTCATAGGCTCTTAGCTATGGGGAGAACATGTTGGAATGTTTCTCCATCATTTCTTGAATCTCTTCCATCTTAGATTCAGGTGGCATGACTGAAATTAGGGCTCTTTCCCTTATTTGTTTCTCTTCCTTGAGAGCATATGTCCATGTAGACAATAATCTATCCTTAAGTTCTTTAGGCATTTTATCTTCAAATTGAATTGATATATATTTAAATATACTCATCATTTTGACGATGCCTTCTTCTAACTTTTTCTGGTCCTCGGGGTCCAGAGTTAGCCATTTTCTTATCTTGGGGTCATTTATTGTTCCTTCCTTGATCATTGATGCACATACCTCATCAATTGTGGTAGGCATCTTATTCTTTACAGGTTGTTCATCCTGTTCAGTATCTTCTAAATCTTCTTTGGTTCTGATTAGCCTTCTTCTTTTTGTTGGGCCCTTTTTCCCTATTTGAGGCTTTCTTTTATAGGTCCTCACTTGACCTTTCTTGATCGGTGAAGGACTTGCATCCTTTGTTGTCTGACTTCTGGTCCTAGATGTAGCAATGGTCCTAGGCTTCTTTGGGGGTGGTACATCAGACTCTGTGGATTCTAAGTCACTCACCTTCTTAGCTTCACCGACGGGTGACTGACCCTCAGTTTCTTATGTCTGTTATGTTTCCTCTTCATTCATTGATAGATTTTTCTTCAAAGTCTTAACCATTTTATCTTTCTCCCTGTCAATATTTTTCACAACTAAGCTAGTTTTTATCCTTTCCTTGGCTTCCTCATAAGTTCCAAACTTAGGTTGTGACTTTTCTAATGGTTCATTTATCAATGCTTTAATGGCATTGGTTGCTTGATCTATGTTAACCTCATATTCAAGAGGTGCCATCCATATTTTCCTCGGTACAACTAGCTTGATATAGGTGTAATCAATGTCCACCATAAAACAAATTTCAGTCTTGCACTTCTCTACTAATTTCTCTGGAATCCTCATTATTTTCTGCATTCGTTCTTTGAATCCAATGAAGTATTCATTCGTGACTGATTCAAAGTTATATCCTAGTGATTTGATGAACTCACTAATCTATGTGGTCATTGGTATGTTAGTGTCCCATTTGACATTTCCGATAGATGGGAAGGATTCTTGAAAATAGAAAAATATGCACATGATGAGTGAACCAAACTTACATGAGTTAGACTTTGCAGTCCTGATTGTCTTCATGTTCTCATCTAATTGCCTTAGAAAAAGTTCTGATAGATCTAACTGTAGTCCCTTCTTAACAATTTTGTATGTTGTATCCACTTCTCCAGATGCAGTATTGTTCATCCTGCTAGACTGAAAGAACTTGTATCCTAAGACACATGCTCCAAATTTCATTTCAACATCATTGATGGTGGATACCTTTAATCCTCTTCCATCCCATGCTACTCCTGTGTTCTTTTCAATGTCAGCTTTAGGAGGGTACTTTAGTGCCTTTACTTTATCGGTTATGGGATAACCATTAATGACATGTATAACATCACTGGTTATCATTTTTAGCTCATCCATCCATATCTTTCATTCATGTACTCTGCTTAGTACTAACTGAATCCATTCAGTCTTGAATTCCTTTGAGAATAGTAGGGCATGTGTGAGCCCTTTCACTTCAATGTGCTTATGTTCTTCTTTTATTGTTCCATCATCATTGCAAAGATTTTTGAAATCTTTCTCAACTTCCAGTTCTCCTATTTCTACAATCTTGTAGTGTATATATGCTCTGACGTCTTCAACAAGCAAAACCCTAGCTGGTATACTGGAGAATGCACCAGTGTTGTCAGGTTGTGAAGCAACCTTGGGATAGATATTTTAATGAGCTTCTTCACATGTGGTATTCTTGATTAGATTGAACTTTATCTTCTTTTCATTCTTGATCTTGGAGGTTCTTGAAGTACTTTCCATTGTTTCAGAATTTAGGCTTTTTTCCCGTAAATGAAAATAGAGTTCTTGGTGAATGTTGTTACTTACTTCTACCTTTAGTGACTATTGGGAATCTTTCTAAGTGTTGTGAATAGGTTTGAAGTCACTCTATAATCTAGTCACTTCATGCTCTGGTTTTTCTCTTCTTCTTTGCTCAAATCATTTTGTGAATAATGAGCTCTTCTGTCGACTATTTATAGACTTTTGCCTGAATTCGTGTCATAAATGCTCACCCACTTCTCGATGTTTGAAGATAGAGTCATCAGGTAGCATAAACACTTTATTCTTGGTGAGAACATGATGCTTAGGCCAGGTGTCAATTCATTTGACTGATTACCAACAAATCTCGGTATATGGCGAAGACAACATTGTCTTTTTACATGGTTACCGATGGATTTCGGTTTACACTAGTGACTTAGCATTTTTGTGTTAACCGACGATGCTCAGTAAGTATATAGAACTTAGCTTTGTATGTACATTAATGATTTTTGGTAAGCATTGACTGATGAGATTGAATTCATAGAATCATAATAGGTAATACCATAGTGCATCTTTAATCGTGCTAGTTTGGCATTTCATCAATGTATAATGGAACTGATGCAAAACATAACTTGGTATAATGTAGTTCCAAAATTACTTGTTCTTCTTAGGTGGGGGTGGTGATTTCACCAGATCCATTGGATAAGGTGTCACAATTTTCATTTCTTGGTCCAACTTCATTAGTGTTTGTAGCTTTCCTCCACATTTTGTTTCTCATCTTCCTGATGTCTTTAATGGTGTTTCCATTTGCAAAGGTGCTTGTCTCTGTCACTCGATCTCTACAATCCTTCCTTAGATGACCAAATTTATGATAGTGTAGACATGCCATTCTAGGGTTAGTCCAGCTCCTAGACTTTCTCATCCATTGTCTCCTGCAGTTTGTAGCTATGTGTCCAAATATTCCACATGTTGTGTAGTTTGCCCATGTATTGTAATCCTAAACATATGAGTTACCGACTATGTTCGGTTGATAAGCAGTTTCATTTTCTTTTGGCTTCCATGCTTTCTTTTTCTTCTTCCCACATTCAAGAGATGTGTTTCCATGCATTTTACAAGTAGAACAGTATTTGTCCATGTAGGTTGTTAGAGTAATCATTAGTTTGCTTATTAATTAAATCATGTTGATTTAATTAGTTAAGTCATTACTCTTTAGTGCTTAAGCTTTCTCTTCGGTGCATTAATAATTAATTATTTTATTAATTATTAATGTGCAACCTAGATTTTTTAGGCTTTAGGGTTTTGTTCACCTTTATAAGTTGAACCTTGTAATTCTTTTTTCATTAATTCAGATTATAATTTCGCTCTCACATTTTGAGCAACTTCTGAGTTCTTATTTTTCCCTCTTTCTGCTTCTCTCTTGTAACAGGTTATTTGCATGCAGGTATTCTTGGCATTCTATGGATTTGTATTTCTCAAATCCTACATGGTATCAGAGCCACACTGCTGCTGCCTAGTCTGGTGTTTGTGAAGCAGTGTTTCGAGGGCAAAAACCACAGCTTTTCTAGGGTTTCTTCTTCAATCTAAAAGAGACACTTTTTTCTGGAGCACATTGAGAAAAAATAGACACCACCATCACACTCAGAAGGCATGGGAGAGACAATTTTCATATAAATTTTGCCATTTTTTGCCACAGTAGCCTCTGGGAAAAAATTTCTCTCTCCGGCTCAAATTTCGAGGTGAAAAAAAAATCAAAAAAATCAATTTTTAATTGATTTTTGCGTTAAAAACTAATGCATGCAGTGTTAAAAATCAATGCTGCTTTGTAAATGGGTGTCACCGTTAGTTAACCGCTAGTGGTTAACCTCTAGCGGTTAACCTAACCACCAGGGTTTACTCTCAAACCTTCTTTGGTGCAGTTTGAGCACTTTTGGTATTTTGGCCATATCTTGAGCATACGGTATCGGATTTTCAACTTCCTTATATCGTCAGAAATCTCTTTCTAAGATCTATCTCATTATGTAGGTTTTATTTTCTATTTTTTCATTTTTGATGTCTATTTTTTAGTCAAAGTTAGAACTTTTATTTTTCAGCACTCTGTTTGTTTCATGTGAAGAGTTATCATGGGTTTTTCTTCTCACCCTTCTGTTATTATTCTAGAATGGGGTAATTATGAGTCATGGGAAAAGGGTATACTTACATATTGTAGGTGGCTTAATTTTTTTCCTTATTTGTATGATATCATACCTGAACCAGCCACTTCAGAGGGAAAATTAGCATGGGATATTATTAGAGATCACATAGTAGGAATTATAGTGTCTAGTGTTGATCATGACACTTTGTTGGCTATATTAGACATTGGTTTTCCTCACCCAATTTGGACACTTCTTTGGGAGATACATGGAGACCCTAATCTCTCTCCATTCATAGAGGATCCTGCTTCAGATTGTCTCATACCCATTTCTTGGAGAGAGAATACACCCTTTGATCATGATACTTTAGAGGAGCTTGAGTATTTAGACACCCTTACATGTTCCAATGGATCAGAGGCTTGTCTCAAAGTTCCCACTCTTTAGACTGAGACTTTATCAACATCTCTTGTCACTCCTAATTCTGTGCAGCAGAAAATCATACATATTCCAGACATAGATACTTTGGACTCTTATGTTGCAGACATATCTTTCTTGTTTTTTGAGTCTTATACTGCAGATTTGGAGGATTATTTTGAGGACATTCATCTCCTCTACCTTGACATTCAGGTTATCACTGTTTGCCCACCATTATCTGTGCATTCTACGGTTGCATTTCAGGATTCTCCACATCAGTTTGGATTTGGCATCATTTGTTTCAGTTCAGACAAAGAGATTCTTCAACATCTGATCATGGCACACATCCTGAGATAGATTGGTTCATCACTCTTCACAGGGTTTCTTCAACATCTTCTTTTATATTCGTTTCTTCCCAAGGGGAGGAATATCATTTGCCGCTTCAGGATCTCCTTTTGGATTCTACATCAGGCATCTACCATTATGACAGGAGTTTCTTCATTCTGGGGGGACTTTGGTGTCTCATCCCTCTCTCATAGGGGGGATGATTGTACTTATGGTCTTGAGAGAGTCTCTTGAGCCATTTATTTTCTGCATTCTTCTATCTCTTTTTGGAGAGGGGTTTTTCCCACTGGGTTTTCTTCTTTGTCTCCGGTTTACAGAGATTTCCTTGTATTGGGTACCTGATTAGGCCTTGTTGCCGGGACCCATTTCCTACTTTCATAGCTGTGCTAGGTTAGCTTACCCCATGTGCTTAGCTTAAGGGGGGTGTTAGAGTAATCATTAGTTTTCTTATTAATTAAATCATGTTGATTTAATTAGTTAAGTCATTACTCTTTAGTGCTTAAGCTTTCTCTTAGGTGCATTAATAATTAATTCTTTTATTAATTATTAATGTGCAACCTAGCTTTTTTAGGCTTTAGGGTTTTGTTCACCTTTATAGGTTTAACCTTGTAATTCTTTTTTCATTAACTCAAATTATAATTTCGCTCTCACATTTTGAGCAACTTCTGAATTCTTCTTTTTCCCTCTTTCTGCTTCTCTTCTGTAACAGGTTATTTGCATGCAGGTATTCTTGGCATTCTGTGGATTTGTATTTCTCAAATCCTACATAGGTTTCCTTCTTTGGTTGTTTCACCTTAGATTTACATTCATATGCTTTATGTCCTTTCTTGTTACATTTATAAAATTTTCTATGAATGAAGGTGTGGATTTAGGAATACCTTTTATTTTTCTCCTACAAACATTTGATGTGTGGCCTGGTTTTCCATAATGATTGCATGACTACCTTCTTGGTCTTGGATTTTCATAGACATTCTTTGTATCACTTTGGTTTGGTGATTCTTCATTTTCAGTATACCCTAGTCTGGTATTGTTTTTAACTCTTCTTTGTCCATTTAGAAAATCATCCATCCTTTCGGTGCTTTCTTCAGCACTCTTGATCATGTCATTATGTTGTTGCTGGATTCTCACTTCATGCTTCAGCTTTTCA
This sequence comes from Thuja plicata, assembly GCA_018584345.1. Lineage (NCBI taxonomy): Eukaryota > Viridiplantae > Streptophyta > Pinopsida > Cupressales > Cupressaceae > Thuja > Thuja plicata. The sequence continues at coordinate 1,763,846 of MU223207.1, read as the reverse complement.
TTTTCTTCTCTCAACTCACCGATATATTCTATCCTTTCAATGAGTTCTATGTTCAATCTGTTTGCCTCCTGACTCATAAGAATAATCTGATTTGTGATCTCATGATGATATTTTGTAAGTCTTTTTATTTCCAACTCTTTGTCTTGTAGCTTTTCAATAATCTTCCTTCTATCATCAATAGCTAGTGTTCTTTCTTTCTCAACTTGTCTAGCATTATTCATGACATCAATCATTCTTACCATCTGTGTCTCTTGACCAATTTACATAGATTTTATTTGTCCATCCAGATGTTGATTGATTTCATTCAGACTTGTGATGCTTTCTTCTGATGTGTCTGATTCTTTGCTAGTTCTAGATCCTGAAGACTCAAATAGATCAGGTATCTCTTCCTCATGATAGTCTGTTTCATTACAGTGAGATGCCATAATCTTTATTTCATCCAGCAACTATCTCATCTTGATTCTAGCTTCTTTATATTGTTCATAGAAGATCTGTATCTCTAATTTTTTATTCTCAATATTCTTGTCTAGCTTGTACCTTTCCATTGTATGATATTTTCTCTTAAGTCTTTAAACTTTTCCAATTAAGATATCTAGCTCTAATACCAATTGTTGGAAATAATGGAATGGTGTACTGAGAGGGGAGGGGTGAATCAATACCTCTAAAACTTTTATCAATTAACCTTTATCCTTTTATGATCAATACATTGTATTACCATTTATATCTATTATTTTATCTTTGTGTATGTACCATCAATCCATAAACTAATAAGCATGTAAATCATTCATATAAGCATTCATGAAATGTATAGACACATGAAATAAGATTTGGTAATGTAGAAAACCCATGTTAGAAGGTAAAAACTGCGGTGGGGATGAAACCCACAAAGCTTCACTATCTAAAGAATGGAAGGGGTCGGTTAAGGCTTACAATTTGATCACTTCTAATGATCTACCCTGTTAGGAGTATTATGTGGAGACTGGTTAAGGTCTACTCTATTAAGAGCTTTAGCAACACTATTTATTGTGCACTCAGTTAAGAGATTTACATAAGGATTGTTAAATCCATCTTTCTTGATAAGATTTCTTCTATTTGCTACACTTGTTAGAATGTAGACAAAAATACTCAATGACCTATGTGTATGCAATCTACCATTACTAATTATAGATCTATTAAAGGTTACAAGTATAATGTATCACCTAATGTTATTGATCAATACCTCTATTTCTTGGTAGCCTTGAATCTGGTTCTTGATAACCTAATTCATCTTTTGTTGTTCTTGCTTGAAACTCTTAGTCTAATCCATAGATGTGCTCCTTAGCTACTATCATCCTCACATCCTCTTTAAAATGAATGTTTACACATCTATTTATACAATAGATTGACCTATTTTTTTTTCACGTATTACAAAGATAACTCTATGATTGAAGGTTTACAACTTGACCTTGATCTCCTAGTTTGCATGTTTTCAATCAGTTAGACTCATTAAAATAATTGTAATTACAATATTTGTCCCTCAAGAAATGGTTTTAAATCAAATCAAAACTCTAAATATAAAACACAACCATTTTATCTGGCATAGAAGTCAAATCCACATTTCTCAGGATTTAACTAACTTTCAGTGTCTGATGCTTGGGTTGCTCCGTTGTCAATCTTTCAGTGTTCCTTCGTTGAACTTGTTAGAGATTTTTCTTGCGGAATCAAAACAGATATCTAACTTAATCAACTCTATAACTCCCAACTCCTGATTCGTGCAAGACAAAGTCTAATTGATGAGGATTAATCCTCCTTCTTCAAGCTCCACAACACTCAGGCGGGAATTGCCTAATCTGCACACATGAATCCTTTGTGACAAATACAAGCTTGCAGATATATAATTGTGGAATAGTTTTCAGACCTTTAGGTAACAAATACCTCAATGTTTAATCAAGTCTTATGTAATAGTCTACTTGCATGGAGTATGTCTAAAAACTAGAGCAATTCTAATTTCTAACAGCATGAAAAGGAAATGATTTCTCAATTATGTTTTGATGCATGGATCTCTAAAATACCCCAAATCTTGCATAGACCGGTGCCTTATCCAATGGGCAATAGAGTCAAACATAACATTTCAAAGAAGATCAAGAACAAAGGAAAATAACACAGTCTGATATGTCTATATGCCTTACATAAGACAAACTCTATCAATCAAGTTCTACTTGTGAATCCACCCATGTATTCAAATATGCAACTCTCTACTCAAAGAATTTAATCCTTTATTGAAAGAAAACACACCACACAACTGAAGGGAAAGAAAATGAACTGTACAAGCACAAAAATATTTACAAAAGGCCCAAAGCCCCAAAAATGAAATCATTTCTTACCTCTATCATACACTTGGTTTTCATCTCCATAGATTAGAGGCAAACTAAAATTATTACTTGCATGTGTCTGATCAATATTGTTACCAATTTTCATTAGCTTAAGACAAAAATATCAGCATAGTCCTTTTAGAGCTAAAATGGAAATCATACAAATTTTGAAAAGAATGTGGCATATACATGATGCATTCATTAGTTATAAAAATATGAGATCCAATGCAATAATCAACAATGCCTAGTTTATTACCACATCTTTGAAAATCACCATCCCACGGAAAAGGAAAGCACTCAAATTCTGCCATATTGTTGGAGTTAACATTATTTGATCCATCCATATTAGTAGTTTGCACATCAAAGGAGAAAGCATACTGAACCTCATGCAAACATTGAGGACTTTCGTCACTTGGAACATGATCTAGCTCATTCTTCAAAAGATAGGGAATAACAATCTGAGAAACATCAAAGTTAGGCTCATCATAAACATCAGGGATCTCATGAAAATGATTTTGACCTTTTTTAAGAGAAAAATAACAGGATTCAACATCATCATTATCAAAACATGGAAACTCCATGTCATGATCCATATTCTGCTTCTCAAAAGGATTATCATCCTGCATCTTGTCAGTGGTTTGTATATCCATATCAGAGATCTCTAAAGAATTCTCTTGCAAATTATCATCTTTATACAAACCACTATCTTGTTCATTTGAGAGAGGATACATATCAACACACTCATCAGGCAATTGCATATGTTGAGTAAGTAAAATTTCATCATGAAATAGTTCAATGAAAGATTTAGAATTAGGAAAAGATTCATTATCAACACAATTATCCCAGTTAATACTCAACATCATATCTGGAGTCTCTTCATCCTTTAAATCAGAACAAATTCTGACACTCTCATTATCTACAAGGTCTAATGATATGTCATATTCTCCTTTTTATTGTTTTATGCCCAAAATTCACCAGATTGTGACACATGTCAAACACTGATTGGCTACTTCTTAACTGATTCTGGAAACTCCTCATCTAAACCTAGTTCACTTAGAGACTTGGAGACAACTTAGTCTCTAGATCTCTGAGAAATTTATTTAACCATGGTTTCTCTTAGAGACTTGGAGACAAGCCTCAGTCTCTAAGTCTCAAATAAACTTTAACTTAACCCTACTCTTAACCACCCCTTGACCACAGTTACTTCTGCTCAATGTCTCTAAGTCTCTAATGGATTTCCTTGACCCTGGGTATACTTTGATATTAAACGTGAGCCCTTAGATCTGATCTTAATCTGATGGTAGTCACTTAATCTCGGAAGGAAAGGCACTTAACAGTTTTCTTTTGGAGACTTTCCACAGCAGTTTACTAACCTCTAGTTGTTGAATCTCTGATGTTATCTTCTAACCGTGGTTTTCTTTCATGACTACACAGTCTTTGAGTCTCAGAATCTCTGGTGGTTATCTGGAAACATCTCGCGACTTCACTCGGTGGTTAATTGATTGCCAGTCACGTGATCTCGCACAGTTTGCTCTGACCGCGGTTACCTTGTATGACTTCATAACCGCTCGCCACGTGTCTGCCAAGCCACCTGTCATCACTACCTCTTGTCTACAAAATATGGTTTTCTTTGGTCACCAACACGTTTCCCAAGGAACTTCCTATGCACGCATGGAGAGCCTCCTGCTCTTCTCACATTTCATTATGTTTACCTTTTGGGTTATAAACACCTCCAAGCTCACTTCTGGGAGCAATGTGGGACTAAATCCCTTCATGTTTTAAAGTCATTTCACATTCTATGCCCAAAATATGGGACCCACTACATATGCATTCTTCCAGCCAAGGGGCCCGCCAATAGGCCTCTTGGCTTCTTTATTCATTTTATGATATATGCACAGGCATATAAAAATATTTGAAAAATCATACTCCCAGCACATGTGGGATAAATGCTTTTTTCATTTTCAAAACTTTTTATCCCCCCTCCATACTTTTTTGTGGTGGACCTTTATGCATTTGCAATGCAATATATTTCTTTAGTGTTTAACCCCTCTAAACCCTATGCAGGTATCTCCATGGTCCACATAGCATGTATTTGTTGTTTCAAATGTCCTCCCACAATGTTGTGCATGGGGTCTTAATTGTGTGGGCTCTTCCTTATTTCATTTCCTAGACCTGCCTTTGTAATGCACATACCACCTCTGTATTTTGTTTTTCATTTTCATTGCAATTTTTGACACCATGTTGAGGCTCCATTTCACAATGTGTAAGCCCTCTGAGTTTGTAATGCATAGGCCTCCAAATCTACATAGGCTCTCTATCATTCATGTTCTTTGCATCACTCTTTCCTTATACATGTTTGGTGTGGGATCCATGGGCTTCATTTGCAAATTTCTATTTTCAATGACAATGTTTTGATGTTGTGTGGACCATTCTTCTTTATTTTACACATATTTGTGATAGCTCCTATATTAATTCATTTTGAAACACCAATCTCTGCATTGCGCGTGGACAATCCTTCCTTTGCCCCTTGCACAGGCAACAAGCTTCTTGCGAAGTCTCTGCTTCCAAAATTCTACACTAAACCTCTTGTGTGCCCTTGCCTTTGGCTCTCTATTTCTTGTGCAAGCCATCCTTTGGCTATTTTCATTAGCAATCTGATTTTCCTTAGTCTACGCAGGTTTTGATTTACACCTTTCAATGTTTAGCATGGACTCTTTGGCAATACATTGCGCAAACATTTGAACCTTATGCAAATTGCATTGCATGGGATTTACTAATTTACACTTGCACATTACATTTTCTATTTATTTTTAAATTCCTCCATATGCTGCACTGATTGACAACCTGGACATCTCCAATTCGAAATCTGGCTTTGCCCAAACAGACAAATCTGTGGAAGTTGGAGCTCATGCCCAGTTCCTTACGCAATGTAGGTGAAAGAGTGCATAATAGCTATTACAAGACCATATTTCCGCTGATCTTCCTACCATCTCATATAAATTCATGCATTCCACCTTACTTTTATGAAGCTTATGTTCAATCTTCATTCCATACTTGCGCAGACAATTGTTACTTGCAATGCAATTTGTATGTTTTTAATGTTCAAGACTTCCTCCAAATCAACGTGGGCTCTTAGTTTAATTTCAAACTGCCAATTGCATGTGTAATGTTTCACTTTAAATGTCTTCTTGTATGCTTTCATTGGAGAAAAATGTCATCAAACACTGACTCCCTTATGCTCATTGCGCAAGCAATTTCTTTCACTTTCACCAGTTTGCAAATTGCTTTAAAGTTTCATTTTATAAAACTTTGTTTCAATGTTTAGGTGTAGAATATCATTCATTCTCCCTTATTAGTCTCAATGCCACTTGAAAATAAATGTCTGGTTCCCAATATGGAGTGATCATTTCTATCATAATGAATCTTTATAAAGGTAAAACCTCGCCCTTGGGTTAGAACAATCAGTCTAACATTGGTGTACATCTCATCATTAAAAACACTTTGTGCATCTTCGACACCTCTCTCATCTATGAAACAATTTTAAAATGATTTCACCTTCGAATTACCCAAACGTGGCCATTAGTGAAGCTGGACCATAAAGCATTGAATTGGCAATCACAACAATCCATCCTGTGTATCTTTGCAAACTGGCCATACAAACAACAACTGGCCTCAGGAACTAACCTCGAAAACTAACTGAATGACCCCTTGACAATGTGAGGAATGGAAAACTCACTCATCTCCAGCATCTGAGCATGGTTTCCAACTAGATTGGCTTGAAAACATTAGGGCCACAAGATAATAACATTCAAAGTGAGAAAATTCATATATTTTGTAACCAACAGTATTCAAACACATACAAACCCTACCCAACATGCAACTTGGAAAGATACTGGATCAACTCCTAAGGACCCGTCACTTGGCATAGTGATTCTTTAGAACATACTGAGTATGCACGCAAAAGGCCTTCTCTAGATCTTACTCCATGTGCAAGAGATAGCTGATCAAACTTGGAAATTCCAGAATACTTATGCAAGTGCAAATATCAAAACAACATAAATAGCAAATAGATTAGCCTTTGCAAAAATACCAAAACAAGTTCTAAGACTTAACCACTAATCCAGGTAGTACATTTGCATGTAAAGAGTATGGATCCAAAATCGGTACTTGAAAACAAGTACCAGATAAAGAGTTACCACCTTACAAAAGTGACTACCCTGTGAAAACAATTTTTTTTAACATTGTAAATCTACAAAAACACTTTTGATTCTAACTTTAAAAACTTGACAAAAGAAAACCTTAGAGTCTGAACCTCTGGAACTTGATTCATTTTCACAGTAGGAATGAATAAATTCAAGTAACTTGCTCTGATGATGAACTGATCAGTTGGCATTAATCTGCAAAGTCAACACTTAAACACAGTAAATATGTAGAAATTGGAGTTGAAATCAGCTAGGCAAAGTGGACAAATGGATTGGTCTGAGTCTAAAAATCTTTAGGAAGGTACACTTTCATGTTTTCAATGCAAGGGAAAGCTCAATTCTTCAAAATCTTGAACTAGCACAAATGGTCGGACCTCAAAGTAGGCTACTTAGAAATCTGCATTTTCACACTCAGAGAAAATGAGTAAAATACAAACATAATAGCTTGGGTAAAGTTATCAACTGAGCTCACCGGGGTCTGAAAATGGGCAAGGGGGATTCAATTTCATGTCTACAATATACTGCAACAACCCCTATGTCATGAAAATCAACTAGATAAAATATGTAATCCTCTAAAGTGGGTCACTTAGGAAATTCTGAAAACATGCAAAGTACAGATTTGGGCAAACACCTCCAAATGACTACCTCCAAAACATGTCAAAACTGAAATCTAAAAGCTGGAACCCACTATACTTGCTAAATGAAAGGTGTTGAACCTACGCCCCAAGTGGTATCTCATGAAAATCATCAGGCTTCTTTTTACAAGCATTCAAACTTGGCTTCTCATAAAAGATTTTTAGGGAAACAACTTACACTTACGGAAATTTTAGTGTGGTCACTCCAAAAATGTACCCAAAATTTTGGAGTTCCAACAGAACTGGTTGTCGGGTTCCCTTTCTCTGTCGGGTTCCTTTTTTTCTGCTCTCTCGGTTTGAACTTCAACACTTTTAGGTTGAACTATGTAAACTATGTCGGGTTTCTCTTGTGATCTGTCTTGTCGGGTTTCTCTCCTCTTAACACTTTCGGTGACCTTTGTTATCTTTACTTTTGGTTTGTACTAAAATTCTATCTTTCGGTGATGATGTTTACCGATGGTTCAAAATGTTTTTTCACTTTGTATACTAATGGAAAAATAATGTCTTCAAACACAATGTCTAATCATATCTCCTAGGCAACCTGCAAAATAATCAGTGAGTAGTTTGATGTTTGTCTTCTTCTAATGTTCTAAAATTCAAAAAGGTTAGTAGTTTATGATATTAAACTTTAGGTTAGAGGTACTTTAAAAACCCAGATAAAATCAGTAACACAAAACCTTGCTGGAAAATGGAAAAATTTTAGAATAGAACATAGGCGACAGTCATAGTTCGTAGATGACATTCAACAATCGCAAACGACTGCCAGATCATAGACGATAATGTATAAAAAATCCAGAAATAGTATACCTGACAGAGCAATATTATACGAGCACGAACGACTGAACTTAGTTGTAGATGATAATCTGTGGAGACGAAGGTCAAATTGCGCAAATGATAGTTCAAAAAACCAAGGTTAATTAACTGTGATTAAAAGTAATTTTTTGAAAAAATTGAACATCATTTAACTCTTTAAAATCAATGTCCTGTCAGAAACTTGAGAGAAAAAACTTGAAATATCTCAAAAAATAGCTTTAAAACTTTAAAAATTTATGTTTATGTTTAACCTAGGTGGAGACAATAGTTCCCAAGTGGAGACGATGATCTACACAGACAAAAATCTCTATAAATGACCATTCAGTGCAAATGACTATTTCAAGGTGGAGACGACTCTGTGTGACGGTTTCCAGAATACTGTGGAAAGTTTGATAAAATATTTGAATTTTATGGATGTGGGTCCCACCGGGCATGCCAAAATATATATGTTAGAAATCTACCTATTGGGAGCAAGCTTAGACATGAAAACATTAGAGATATAAATCATATAAGCTACATTAAGATATCAAAGCATACTCCAAAACAAAGACCTTCCACCATAACCTCTGATGAGCCAAACAAGGGCACCCAAGCCTTGTTGATTTTCTCTTAGAGAGGGTTGTGTGTGTGTTCTCCCAACACAATATTCAAATCTCACTATGATTGAAATGACAAATGCAAACTAGATACAATGATATTGAATAACTCAAAAACTAGTTATAGAGAACTAGTCTCAAGCATTCAATGAAAGATGGGAAGTAGACATGAACTAAATGCAAGAATCTAGAAGTGAATTCAAACTAAGAGCTATGAATGAGATCTAACTACCATTATTTAAATGCAACAACTACCAAACATGTTAGTATAAAATCTCTAAATACATGAAATATATCTAGACAAAAACTAACATAATAATTCTAAATACAAAATGATAGATGGTTTACTCTTGGAGAGGTTCCTATTTATAGGATTTTGGAGCGCTTGGGTGAGGTGGATCACATGTGGTATCCACATAGGTGCCAAATGAGGGACACATAAGCCATGCAAAATTCCAAGCTTGCTCACACATGTGTGAGAAACTTGAGATATGATGGTCAATGTGTACTTCAAGCACACATGTAAGAGATTTGTCATAGACGTTTTAAAAAGTCATAGATTTGGTCTAATGAACACTTTTAGAAAGTGTAAGGAAATGTTATCAAGGTTGTAAGAAACCTTGTTTGATCATTTTTGGAAATCTTTGAAAAGGCAAATTTTGGAAATTTTCTCACACGTGTGAGCAAATAATTAGGACTAATGGGTGTAGGAATCCTAAAATTAGCCTAATTAACCTTATTTAATTAACAGCTAGGTTTATTTTTTGAGAGTGATGTGAGGTAGGGTAGGATCTAGGCCTAGATTATGATTAAGTTTAGACTAATTGTGGTTTAGAGGAATATTATCATGTGAGAGGAATAAATAAATTAAAATTTATTTAAAGGGGAATTTAATGTAGGGAAGGTATTAAATATAATTTAATACATTTGGAGGAGAGGTATTTAAAGTTAATTCAAATACTATAGAATAGTGAACCTAATTTATTTAAATAAATTTAATTAAATAGGTATGAGAATATAACAAATATAATTAATTAAATAATCATAATGTTAAGGGACGATTTCAGCCATCTACACTTTGAACAATATACCATCTTCTATCAAAAAATTAGAGTATTCAACATGATATGCATCAGAAAAACTCAGTGCAAACCTTGTATATTTCATGGAAATCTTCAACTCCATCATACATATTCTTCAAGTAATCGATTCCCACACTCTACAACTTTACTTCTTGCATAGTCACATTCCTCCTGCTTAGAGCATATGCCACTTTGTTGGCTATTCATTTTTGTGTTTGATGGTAAAAGTATAGGGTTGAATGGACTCCACCCATTTCATGTTTCTATGATTTAATTTCTCCTGGCTATTCAAAAAACTAAGAGTTTGGTTGTCAATGAAAACAAAAAACTCCTTGGGTAAGAGGTAATGCCTCTATTTCTTTAATGCTTGGATTATAGCATAGATCTCAAAATCATAAGAAGAGTATCTCCTCTTAGCATCATTAATCTTTTCACTAAAGAAATCTATGGACCTTCCTTTTTGACTCTATTGGAGTAAAAAGGTATTTCTATTTTCACTTATTAATTAAATCATTATTGATTTAATTGTTGAAGTCACCTTTTTATCTCTTGTTCACATAAGCTAAACTTTAGGCATGAAATAATTAATTCTTTATTAATTATTCATGCAACCTAGGTTTCTAAACCTTCTTGGTGTTCGATCTCCTTTATAAGGATTGATCTCTTTGTATTTTATCATTCCCTCTATGAATGAACAATTTGTCTTTTAGAACATTCTTGTCTCCAAGCTTTTCTTTTGTAACAGGTTATTTTGCATGTAGTGGATCTTGGTGGTTGAATTCTATGAATTCTAACAAGGTATCAGAGCCTTGTTGCTGCAGCCCGTTCTTGAGTTTTTGAATTTTTGGAGCTCCGAGGGTTTCAAGTTATTTTCAGTATTTTCTGTGTGGATCTAGGAGAAATTTGTTTTTGGAGCACTTTGAGCACAAACCGACCTCACGGGTGAGCTCAAAAGGCCCAAAAACCCCTATTTTCATATAAGGTGTGACCTTTTTAGCCAAAGTTGCATTTTGAGGCAAAATATTTTTCCCTATTCTTCCCTAGCATGAAAATCGAGAAAAAAATATTTTAAAAATAATTTTTATTTATTTTTGGCATTAAAAATAATGCGCCTAGTGCAAAAGAAGGTGGCCACCACCGCGCCACTGCAGCCCCACCTCAGATGCTCTGCCACCGCGCGACCACCCATAATGGGCCTACCTTGGAGGCTCCACCCTTGGGCCCTCTGCCCCTTGCGCCACCACTGACGCGCTCATCCGGCACCTTCGGCCCTGCCACCACTGACGTGCTCCGCCCAACAGGCTCTTAAGCCCTCGCGGGCCTTTAAAGCTCCTGTCTCACTAGCAACGGTCACATCAGTGACCAGAGGCTTGCAATTCAGCCCCCTGTGGGTACCATATGCCCAGGGGCTAGTTTTTTTATGCTCTAGGGGCTAAAACAAAATTTTGGAGCCCTCTTTTGACCTACAGTTGGTTTTTTGGCTCTATCTGGAGCAAATGGGGGCCGATTTTTGACTTCCATATACCGATGGAAAGCTCTTTCCGAGGCAGACATTTTTATGGAGATTATATTATCTCATTTTTCTATCTAACTAGTTTTTTTCAGTCAAAGATGGGACTTATTTTCACCACTTCCAGGCCTCTAGAATGAGCATACAGACTCCATTTTTTGCTCACGAACAGGTGTCAAAAATATCTTGACAAGCTCTCTTCAAATCTGAGACTCATTTTTGAAGAAATTAATTATGTATTTTTCCCATTCATTTGAAGTTTTTATTACCTATCTCTCCTTCTGATCCAATGAAAGATTCAACAAGAGTTGAGCTTCTCACTCCTCATAATTTCCATTTATAGAAATCGCGTATGTCTAGGCTTCTCGGATCATGCGGGCTATGGTCCTGTTTGGATTCTATTCAGTCAATTTTGACTCATCTTTATGAAGTCATGCAATATAGGAACAAGATGGATGAGGCTATGCGTGCAATTTTGTTGCATGTTTCAGATATTTTGCTCTTTCATCTTGATGATTGTGATACTCCTCTTGCTATGTGGGAGAAGTTTCAGACTCTCTTTGGCACAGTCAATGAGTTTAGGGCACTACATATTGAGGGAGAATTAACTTCTTTGGGTCCTGACTCATTTCCTTCTATTCAAGATTTCTTGATGAAATTCAAATCTATCAGATCTATCTTATAGGATTGTGGCAAGAATAAGACAGATATAGAATGCATATACCTAATTCTTTCTAAGCTTCATAGTCCCTTTTAGATTTTTTCTTCTACCTTCCATTCTACCATGGATGCTTTAGGTCCATGATTTTCCATGCCTACATTTGATACATTTTGTGATCATTTGACTCGTGAGCAGGAAAAGCTCTTTCAACTTGATTCTCTCACAGGATCAAAGAACCATGCATTGGTAGCTCACCCATCTTCAGGGAAGCAGGAGTAAAAATAGAAGTCATCAACCACAGAGTCTAAGAAGGATTCTAGTTCTCAACACTCATTTGCCTCACCTTCTCCTAAGGGGGAAAAATTGAAGATAGAAAGACCTAAGTGTGCTTATTTTAAAAAGGGCACTTATGATGAGTCTCGTTGTTATGAGAAGAAGATAGATGGATATGCAAAGAAAATTTCTAATTTGCAAGCTCTTCTTCAGAAAAGAAACATTGATATTCCTTCTTCTTCTACTTCTCACGGGTCTTCTTCTTCATCATCACTTTAGACAAATAGAAAGGGCATAAGAAAGGGTCATGCATTATGTGCAACCACTATACCTCCCTCTTCTATATGGCTACAAGATTCAGGAGCTTCACACCATATGGCATCTTCTCAGGGTTTATTCTCTTCTTTTGAGGCTTCTCCTACCCTACACATTTTGATGGGGAATAACAGTGTTATGACTGTATGCGTGAAAGGTTCTATTGCCATTGATGATGGTATATTCCATGATGTACTATGTGTTCCATCTTTGTCCTCTAACCTTATCTCTATCTATCAGATTACTCACAATGGGACAGGGAAGACAATTGAGTTTACTCTAGATTCAGTACACATCAGAGACAGTGAGACAAGAAGTATTATTGCTACAGGGATAGTTGATCATTCATCCCGCTTGTACTCCTTCTCTCATTTTGGTCCACCATCTCCATTGTCAGAGAATAGCTCTCCTTCTTCATGAGAGCCTATTAAGGTGAAGTCGGGTCACTTGAACTTATGTGTAGTTCCTGAGACCAGTGTTCTAACTTCTATACCTCCACCTCATGTTGAGTTTACATATGTTCATCAGGATTCCTCTTCAGCTTTACCAGACATTATCACTCCATGCATTGAGCCACCTACTATAGTTGTTGAGGACATATTTGAGGATATTCATCTCCTCTTAGATGATAGATTTAGCACATCTATTGGCCCACCTTCATTCGAGATTCCATTATAGGAGTCTCATGCATTCTCTTTTGAGCATCAGCTAGGCCTTCCAGTTTCTCCTCACATTCAGGGGTTTCCTCTTCTTCGTCCAGCACCTTTGTTTCTTTTGTAGTGGAGCCATATTGATCTGATCATCTGTAAGATAATAAAATGTATCTTTCCTTACTAAAATGTAAAAGGAAGGATTGAAATAGAGATATGTTTATTAAAAATGTATAATGTGTTAAGAAAGAAGGGTTTGATAGATTATTAATTATCTTGAAATGTAATGTTTGAAATAGGAAATATGTTGATGTGTAAATTGTATTGAATTCCTTAACTTGAATTGAATTGTATTGATTGTGTATTTCAATTGTGATTAGGGAGAAGATAAGATGTTCCCTTTTTTATTCCCAAATGCACAAATGGGAGATCGAAGTTGATCAACCCCAAAGAAGGGCTAAAGCACAAATGAATCAACTATTTGCAAAGGAGAATAACAAAGGAGATACCTTAAATTATGTTAATTATATGTATAGAAATGATATATGACAGTAATTGAATAAATAGGAGAAATGCACTAACCTTGAAATATTGCAGATCAAAGAATGTTGTTTTCTGAGTTCTGTAGACTGTTTCTGGAAAAATTGACAGTTGACCCCAAACCGGAACGCAGAGATGAACAAAACCCAAAAATCTTTTTCTGTTTCGATGTTGTCTTATGAAAAAGGTTGACCTTGACCCACAAATGTCAACCCTGACCCAATAATGTCAACCCTGACCTACACAGGTCTGACAAAAAATCTGTTCGCGCCATCTGAAAGAAAGTCAAAAAGGGTATCCAGATCTGGTCTCAAATCAACTGTTCTGAATCTATACTTGCAAGAAAAAGGAGATTGTTTGTTTTAGGGGAGGGGTTTGCCTTGGTCAAACCCTGGTTTAGGAATTAACCTCAAATATATGTAATTAAAATTGAAGAAATGGACAAAGTAAATGCATAAATTCACCTTGCTTGAAAAAGTCCTTGTGGCAGATTCAAATCCTTGAATCCACAAGTATGCTTCAAAATGTGGAATGTAGAAAGGTAATATGTCTTCAATCTCTTGTTTTTAGATCTCCAACACCAAGTCTTGAATGGGTTCTTGAATTTGGAATAGGCTTGGAAGAAGGTGGATGGAGAGATCACCAAAAAGGGCACTATGTAGCTTCAATCCTT
>MU223207.1:1703233-1728276 GCA_018584345.1 Thuja plicata | reverse complement strand
AAATATTAAATTTGGTTTTCTAAAAATTGGAATTCCCATTCCACTTTTTTGTGAAATTCCAATTCCACCTATTTAGGTGGAAGATGATATTCCCATTTTGGGGGCAAAATTGGAATTTCAAAATTCCAATTCCAATTCCAATTTTTTAGATGGACACAAACATAGAATTAAAATTTTCTGGAATTAGATAATGCCAATTCCAGTCTAATTCATAGAGATATAAGGTATCTCATAACAACTAACTAATAAATGATATTTGTTGTTGTTAAGTCCAAAGAACAAAGGATTGAAACATTAAGAAGGATAAGACACACAAAGAACAAAAGATCTTAGATTGGATTTTTTTTCAAAAAATAAACTTAAATTTTTAATTTAATATAAAAATTACACTTCTAAACAATAATTTACATTTATAATTTACTACTCTAAACCAATCTAAAAATATGTTTATTTGTGTAACTAAAAAACACTTTAAAATCAAAATATCATCTTATAAATAAAAATTTCAATATTCCCACTCCACCACTTTTGCTCTTATTCTATGTCATATGAATTATTTATTTATATATTTAATTTAATTTTAAATTAACTATTATCAATCTTTTAATAGGCATCTTAAAGTTCTAAACCATAAACCCAATAAAATCTGATAGTTCTAAACCATAAACCCAATAAAATCTGATTATATATAAACAGAAGGGTAATCTTTTGGATAAGAGAATTTCTGATTTTCTTTGCATGTTTGGAAAAGAAGGGCAAGGGACAACACCAAGGTCGGCAGTAACAGGAAACGGAGCAGCAACAGCAGAATTGATGATGTCTCTGGCCTCAACAATCCCCTCAACTGCTAATGCAGGTGCTCATTCTTATCATACTCACTACCCCAGTTCTTCAATTCCCAGGGCAAATCTTAAGCCCAGGTACACTTGCGTAAGCAATCCGCACACACTAAAGAGTTTTTCAATCATAAGTTGCAGCCATGGAGAAAAAGAAACGATATTCCAGAACCCATCTACAGAAGACCAGCTTAAACCCTTAGCTCTGGAATTTCTGAAGGCAAAATCCTCAGCCACCGATGCCGATGACCTCAACCATGGGATATCACAGTCCAAACCAAGATCAGAGTACGTCAAAGGAAGAAAACCCAGAGCACCAGTTCAACTTATGGAGAGGGGAAGTGATCCTCAAATGGAATGGCTCATGCGCTTAAAAAGAAAATTAGATTCGTGTAAGCCAACCCAGGCGGCCATTTTTGAGGTCCTAGATTCCTTACAAGAAACCCCAAATCCCAAAACTGTGAAGACCACTATAAATGGTTTTCAAGACTGGAAGAGGGCATATTATTTCTTTCAGTGGCTCCGCAAAAATGAAGACTTTCAGATGGACACCGTGATCTATAATGTGACCATGAAGATCCTGAGAAAAGGAAGGCAATGGAATAGGGTGGAGGAGTTGGTTGAGGACATGCTTGATCAAGGGATTAAGCCGAATAACATAACTTTCTCTACCGTCATAAGTTGCGCCAGACATTGCAATCTTCCTGGAAAGGCTGTAGAATGGTTTGAGAGAATGGGTGAGACTGGGTGCGTGCCTAACGGGGTTACGTATACGACAATGCTGGATGCTTACAGTAGAGCTGGTAAACTAGACGAAGCCATAGCTTTGTATGAGCGAGCAAGAGCAAATGGGTGGATTCCTGATACTACAGCGTTCTCTACAATGATAAAAATGTACAATCTTGATTGGGATTTTGATGGTGCATTGTATACATTCCAAGAAATGAAAGCACTGGGAGTTAAGCCTAATTTGGTTGTATATAATACTATGTTGGACACAGTAGCAAAGGTAGAGAAGCCAAGGGAGGCTAAAAAGCTATATGCAGAGATGATTGATGCGGGACTGGGACCTGATCAGATAACTTTAACTTGCCTTTTAAAGATATATGTTAAGGCTAAGCGGGCAGGTGACGCTTTGCAGCTGTTTGAAGAAATGAAAGAACAAGAATACAAGGGGGACACCATTCTTTACAATACCCTATTGGGCATGTGCGCTGATATAGGCCTTGTGGAGGAGGCTGTCATACTTTTTAAGGAGATGCGTGAGTCAGACAGTTGTAAGCCTGATAGCCGGAGTTATACATCAATGATAGATCTCTATGCAAGTAGAGGTCAGATGGAAGAGGCTAGTAGGATGTTTAATGAGATGATGGAAGCTGGATTCAGGACTAATCTGATGGTTTGCACATGTCTTATACAATGCTATGGTAGAAGAAAGAGATTTGATGATGTTGTGAGGACATTTAATCTTCTTCTTGATGAAGGGATCTCTCCAGATGACAAGTTTTGTGGATCTCTCTTATCAGTTCTTACTCTCTGTGAGAAGAAAGAGTTCAATAAGGTTCATCAATGCATTGAGAAAATCAATCCTGAATTGGGTGTACTTATCAAGATGCTGCAGGAAGAGGACGTCATCTTATCAGCTCTTGAAGAAGAACTTGAAAATGTCTTGTATCAGGCATCAGATGAAGTTCGAAAGCCCTTTTGTAATTATTTAATTGACTTGTGTTACAAGTTCAACTCACCAGAAAGTGCTCGCAACTTGTTGTCTCTGGGAACATTTTTTGGAGTCTACACAGATCTTCAAATCAAGTCAAATACAGAATGGTGTTTAAATTTGCGCAGCCTCTCATTTAAAGCAGCAATTACTGCATTTGATGATTGGATAGTCAGTCTATCAAAATCTCTTAAAAATGGGAAGGATATACCTCCATTGCTTGGGATTCATACTGGTCATGGAAATCACAAGAACTCTTTGGATCAAAGTTCCAGTTTAGCAAATCTCTTTGAAACTCATTTAAGGGAATTGAATTCTCCTTTTGAGAAGAGTGCGGAAAGAGTTGGTTGGTTTTTAGCAACAAGAGATGCAGCCACTTCATGGCTAAGCTCGAGGAATCCATCTAGAGTGATCACTGGCTAGATAAGTTGCTGTTGCTATTAATTCATATTTTGGGCCAAAGTGTACAATATTGTGATTTCTCGTTCTTCTTCAGTGAGTAGCTATATGTGGGGTTTTCTCCCAATTCAACCTTTTGTAGATACTTTCTTCTATGGAATCATTAATTTTATACATGAAGTGATGCAGGAGCAACTGGAATCATTAGATCTATTACAGAGAACAATAAAAACAGCTTAAATTAGAATTTTCATACAAAGGAAGAAATGTAACTTGAGAACAGTCTCTTTCTTCAAACAGGGAAAAGCAATCACGTTCTTCTAGAAAAAACAGCTTTATATTTAGGAAGTGTAAATTTCTCGGAAGTTAGTAATGTGTATAGAGGCTCTAGAAATTTTAGGAGCCTTCTCAAGTCAGGTCCATGAATTTATAATGCTTTTGAGTAGTTATAGAAATTAAAAGAAGCTGGCGGTTCCAGGAGTCTAGTCTTCGAATGTTTACCGAATTCCATGGGTGGGAATATCTCAAAAATGTGCACAGAGGCCTTGCAATGTTGACATAGACTTAAAATCCTTTAAACTGGTGGAGAAAATCATAGGCCTCATCCTCCAAGTAGGGGATAAAGAGCCGTGGGCAAAAAAAACAGAGCTATGATTTTTATTTATTGTTAGATATAATAGTGGAGATCCTGTAGGGGCCCCTGCCCTCTATATAAAGATTGATTGCAAAGGTAGTATAGACGTACTGCTCAAGAATACAATCAAAATGCTAGTCAAAAAGCCCGCAACATACAAATTTGCACCCCTGACAACAAGCAAAATTAAAACCTTAAAGACAGCCAAATGCCAGATTACTCTATTTATCAGCAACACATAACCACTGAAACCCTTAGACCATGAGAGCAACGAAAGAAAGAAACACAAAAAATATACCTCAATGGTACCTCAGACCATGTCCCATTTCTTTTGTGCCTCCAGCAAAGCATGCCCAGTATCCACAATCTTCACAATTCATGCCTCAAATGCTTTTCTGACCTGCCACCTCTGTAATCTGTCGAAGAAAGGAATCTTATGCTAGAAATCTCCTCGTGCCTCCTGGTTTGGTGCAGGGAGGGACCACAGAAGTGAGAACTTTGAGCTACCCTTGAAAATGATGGACATGTAGTATTGTCAGTAGTCTCTGCGTCCATGCAGATTCAGAACCCAAATATGGAGGGGTAGATGCTGAGCCTTCCCTCATATTTGAAGGTTTACCGTTTTTTGTCTTGACCTTATGTTAAACCTGCAACAGAAATATTAGAAAACTGATTTGGAGGAACAGGTGAAGAAGCCACAAATGAATGGTCGCATCTAGAAGGAAAAAAATCAGATGGGTTTTTTAAATCACTGTATATAGCTCTGCCTTGGATCGATGACCAGCTGTTAGCACTTGTTCGCCCAATAGTCCTGTGACAAAACATAGTGTTGCTAGCACTTGGTAAGAGAAGATGCATTGCAAGCGATCATTTCAAACTCTCTTTTGTACCAATTAAACACGTCATGACCCTCTTTTTGCAATTACTTTGCTATGATTGCCAAAAGCCTGGCAAAACGCACTGCCACCAAGCCAACACAATTGTTTACCGCTCGCCATCACCTTAACATAGCTTGTTAACACTGTGTTGGCATATATGAAAGCACTCCTCCCTATGCTGCCTCGTTACCAAGGAGCTTTATTACACAATACTAAGCCCCCTAGTACCATAGCTTTATGCCAATAGCCCAACTATTAATTTCGAACACTCCAATTTCCTCCCATGCACCATCCCTATTTACATTAATGACATGTACTTTCTTAAATAGTATATTCTTTATGGCATATTAAGGGGGCTTAAAAGCTAGCTTCATTTTGAAGTTAGACTATGAGCTTACTCTATGGCTGTGAAGTGTAGGGAAGCAACATGTCAGACAGTTTGAAAGAATCCAGAAGCATTTAATTACAAGCAATCTCAAAGTCAAAACCACAGTTCCTTATGAAATTCTTTTGGCTGAAGCAGGAACTTTTCTATTGGAGGCTTCAACGATAACTCGGTTAATTATTCAAAGAAGGTTGAAAACACGGATAACCTTCATCGGCCCAAAGTTGCTGTGGATGATTTGCTAGGCCATAGGAAGAAAACTTGGATGAAGTTAAACAACAATTGGCTGAGCAAGTGGGACATCAATTTGCATGAATGTTTTAACACCAATGAAGAAATTTAAAAGTATGTGGCAGAAAAAATTAGGACTGCCATGTGGACAAAACAGATTGGGTGAAAAAAGCATGCTACATGAAAGAGTTTAACCCAACTTGGGACCATGGTGAGAAACATATTTAGGGGCAACCTTTAAAGAAAAAGCAAGGTAGTTAGTTGCGTAGCTGAGGATGGTATCACATCATCTTAGATGTGTGAGACTTGTAGGTGGAAGATACCCAAGGAAGCTTGGGAAGAGAGAACTTGGATATTATATAATAAAAAAGCAGTGGAGATGGAATGACACTTCATCATGGTTTGCACAGCTTGTGAGGATATCCATACTCAATATGAAAACAGTTTGAATGTTGATAGTATGCTCCATTTATTTGATGAAGCTAGGATTAACCAAACTGCTAGCTTCTTGGTCAAGATTCATAGTAGGAGATCCGACTTCAAAAGGAGTTTGGAGATAACTTAAGGCTGTAATTGTCGGTCTTTTAGACTGTTTGGTGTCATGGATGTCATTAAAATCCTTCATGCATTCATTTCATATGGCTATAAATATCCGTAATTTGAGCTTGTTGAATTCCCTCATTGGTCAAAGGTTTGCAACAATGTGACAATGTCTTTTGCAATGTGCAAACCTGATAGATATAGAATTTTGCTTAAGTACTTGAGCCTCCTCTACATATTGATTCATGTTCTAGCTGGCTCCTTCCCTTATTCATTGTATTGGACACTGTCTATGAATCTACTTACAGTATCAAATTGGTTCAATTTTACAAATTAGCAGGTGCTAAACCCACTATTAAAGCTTTCCATTTTGCTTTATTTATGTGCAAATGCATAAATGTAGACTTCCTCCATAAATAAAATCTCCTTGCAAGCTCCAAATAGCAAATCCACCACTAGGTGCTCCATCAAAGTCAAGTTTATAGAAACCATCCAGGGGAGAAGTCCATTGCTCCTTTCTATTCTATCTTTAATGTGAGTACCACTTAACTCTTGAATGAGAAAGTGTTTACTTTCGATTTTATAGGAAGAAATTACATTTAATCGTGTAGCCATTTTTATGAATATCATGGGACTTGTCTTTGCATGAATTTTGAAGCGGGAAGTCCTTCCATGATCATGTCCCAAGATTTAGTTGATTGTAGACACAGTGGAGAAGCCCATACAAAGAATTGCTATTAATTTTACATAAAAGAGCTTTCAAAGAAGTATTGTGAAAATTACTATCACTAGCTAGATTGTGTGGACATGGATGTAGAGTTGTAGAGGGCTGTTTATCCTCTCTATTACTAGGTTCTCCCAAATTGCTCCCTAGTATTGTAGGGTTCAATATGGGACCAGACACACCATGAGCACCTCAGGTTTCTTTTGGGTTCTTTGACAAAATTACAAAAGAACACACAAGGAACTCGAGGTGGATCTTTGGCCATATCTGGGGAACCGCAGAGAGGACCTATGGCTAGATGGGCTTGAAAACAATTTATTTTTAACATTTTCTAAAATAAAAACTCCACTACACTCCTAATTTCACTTTAAAGTGAGGGCTTATAACATATTTTGCTTCATTTCACAAACATAAATGAGCAATTTTTTTTACTTCCAATCTGACATTGTTGATTTTTGAAGGTTGTTGCACTTTTCTTTGAAGGTGAAGGCAACGAGAGTGAAAGATCTAAATCAATAGGGGAGAAAGAGTTGCATGAGAAAGATTTCCGTCAAAGGTGAGTGAATCTTGCATATTTTTGAAGATTTTTCAAGGTTTTTCTTAGGTGATTTAAATTGTCTTTAAACCTTTTATACATATCATAGGGTTTTTAATGCTGATTTAAAAAAAAAGTCATAGGGCTGTAAATTTGTATTTTTTATTGTATTTAGAAAAAATAATGAAACCAGGAGACGTATCTCCAACCCCTTGGGATGTGTCTTGGAGACGAAGGCATGTCTCTGGTATTGTTTCCAGAGATGCGAGGGTGCATAGGAGACCATCATTTGAAGAATCTAGATGTCTCCGACATCTTCTGTCAAGAAAACCCAACATTGCCTAAAGAATCCTGATGTCTCCTGAAGAATCTCGACGTCTCCTACAAAAAGTCAAGTTAAAAAGTGTTTGAAAATGCCCTAAAACGACATTTCACATCGCCAAAAATATTTCACGAGCATATAAAGAAATAGATTCCATGTGCGAAAGACTCAAGAAAATAACAGATGCTAGAGATCTTTCTTTATATCCTTTGATAGAAGAAAAGTTACTTGGAAGATGGAACAAAATGAACAAACCTCTTCATTGTGCTGCCTATGCCTTAAATCCTAAATGGTATAATACACAAGAGACCAATTATAGGGTTCCTTATGAGGAGAGAGAGGTAATGAAGAGAATTTGGGCTGCAACAATGGAAGAAGTTTTCACGTGGGTATGGTGATTTTGCTTTTGTGGAAGCTCTATATGATATGCGAGCAAAGAAAGACCCTATAGAGTGGTGGTAGAACCATGGAGGTGAAACTCTTGAATTGCAATCATTTGCAATAAGATAGCTCTCACATGTAGCTAGCTCTTCATCTTGTGAGAGGAATCATAGTACTTATGGTTTTATTCATTCACTGAAAAGGAATCGATTAGGGTTAAGAAAGCAGAGAACCTGGTGTTTATTGATAGCTCACTTCGTCTTCTCTCTCATGTTGATCTTGCATACGTGGAGGGTCCTTCAACAAAATGGGACCAAATTGTACTTGATGGAGAAGCTGCAATGATTTACACCATCAAAGGATTTGATTTGGAGAGTGATGATTATTTGGAGAGTGTCATAGCTGAGGACCTTGATATGGATGATCAAAACATTGAAGAGTAGATGATAGATTTCTGATTTTGTATTTTGTTTGCATATCAGCATCAAACTATCAATATTTATGAATTTAAATATGTAATGATAATCTAATATGATATTATATGAGATATGTAGTGTGATTTTTGAACTCTTTGACTCTATATGATACAATGACATTAGTGATTTGACATTTTGATTTGTCCATTTAAACTTTAAAGTTCTTACTTAATGTTAAAACTTAAACTTTTCCATTGTTCTTGTTTTCAAAGTTCTATGTTATGATATATTTTTGGAAATTATTAATTTATATTAAAAAAATTGGCATCTCCAAGTACCTCCTGTCTCCTATTTTTCAAAATTAGCCATACCAATACTGGTACTAGTCTTCAAAGTCTTCAAGCTCCCTTGTCTCCTAGTGACCTTGATAAAAAATAAACAATAGTTCTAGTTTAGCAGTTGTTTCATTTGCATAGGGTTGGCTTAAAATTCATGCATTATCATCTCTTTCGCACAAGGTCAAAAAGTTACTAATAGTTCTAGTTTAGTAGTTGTTTCATCTGCATAGAGTTCGCTTAAAATTGATGCAACATCATCTCTTTGGCAAAAGTTATCGTTGGCATTGTAGTCAATGTGAAAACAAATATAAGTGCTCGTATAGTAGAGTGAAAACTCACCTTTAAGCTATTCCTAGCTTAAGAATTAGAGTTTGTGTAGGGCTGAATAAAAAGGGTCGCCATAATGAGATATATGAAAGAAGAAGGGGACAACATTGACATGGTAAGCAGTAGAGAAAAGGAAAGAACACATTATTTCTAAGAAAGGATCGTAGAAATCTCCTAGTGACTTAATGAGCCAGCTAGTTTACATCCTTTCATGCCACCATCATCTTCTCCAAAAGAGAATACCCCATCTATTTTGTGTAAAAGACGGCCATTGGCAAAGGCCTTCAAGAATGAGACAAGGGAGCTTGTAGATGAGAGCATTGCTCATCGCATTTATAGCAATGGGCCTCCTTTTAACCTTCTTAGATGACCATATTGGTGGGTTGCGGTGACAATAATTACCAATGTACTAGCTGATTACATTAATCTTGGGCATGAAAAAGTGTACACCATCTTATTGGCAAAGAAAAAAGCTTCAATAGAGGGATCATTCAGAGCAATCAAGGATACAGGGCCCTAAATAGGAGTGTCCATTTTTTATTAATGACAGGATGTCAAGGAAAAGGTCACTAATCAATGTCATTGTGGTGTCCCCTAAAGGAGAAACTTTTTTGAAGGCAAATGATTGTGAAGGGCAAGTCAAGGATGCAACTTTAATTTCCAATATCATCATACAAGTCATTGAAATGGTGGGCCTTGAAAATGTTGTTCAAGTCAAAACAAATAACACAAATTGTAGGGTAGTGTTGTGAGGGACAAGTTGTAATGGTTTGAGGTAAAATTTCTAAGTGCATGAATATTTTGGCTAGTTAAAAAGTCTGAAATATACTATAATGGCATATTTTATGCATAAGGGCTTTAAAATCCCTACAAAATTGATTTCCATACTTAAAATATACATAAAACCTTATGAAAATCAATTTTCCCTTATAAAATTGCACTTTGTCCCTATGAAAATAAAATTTCCACTCCAAAATTGCACTGTCCCTCTGAAAATAGAATTTCCACTTCAAAAATAGTCAAAGTCCCTATAAAGGGTGGGTTTCCACTCCAAAATTGCACAAAGTCGTTATGAATGGGGAATTTCCACTTGAGAAATTATAAAAGTCCTTGAAGAGGTCGTTTTTCCACTCCTAGAGAGCATGAACAAGTGAAAAAATTAAGTGTTGGGACCATTAGTCCCTATAGGGGTCAAATTTCCCCTCCTAGACTTGGAAACAATGATGAAAGTGCAAAGAGTCCCTATACCTATCGAACTTCCACTAGTCCCATACTTGAAATTTTTTGAACATAAAATAGGAAAAGTCCTTGTGATGAATGAATCTCCACTTGTCCTTGTGCATATAGATTTTCCAATTAGTCCCTCTAGGGGTCGTTTTTCCCTTTGGGGCCCTTTTGTGAGTGAATGAAAATATGGAGTCTTGGATTGGATTTGTCTACACCAATCAATTTTCCCTTAGAAGCTATGGTTGAGGGAATGAAATGAAATTCGGTGAAATACAAGGGAAATGAATTTAAATTCAATGTACACAACTCCCAAAGAGCAAAGCAATTATCCCACATTGGCTGTGTGGGTGCAACCTGAACCAAAAACCCCTTTAAAAGAGCCTCCAAAAGCAATTAAGAAATACAAAACGAGTGATGGATTGGCTTCAACGGTCAAAAGCGGTCAAAGAAAGAAGTGAGGAGTCAACAACAAATCTCCCACGGAGAAGAAAGGCTGAAGTTCGAAGTTGAACGAACCATACAAGGAGAAAGACATCAATCTTGGTCAAAAGAAAATCAGAGATTGTAAAAGTGCTGAAAGAAAAATTAGAATTTCCTTGGTTCCAAAGAAAGAATCCAAAGGGTGAGTTGATGTGAAATACAAGTATTTTCAGACTTAAGTCTGAAATTTTTTCCTCTAGAGGTCGGTTAGCACAAAATTTCTTAGAAATTTTCCCACCCACCAAATCACATCAGAACTTGTTGCAGGTTGTTTGAAGGGAAAAAACTCCGAGACCAAATCTAAGCAACCAAGGGGCTGGAAGTGCATCAATTTTCAGACCGAGTCTGAAATATTCCCAAAAGGGGTGAGTTTCTCCAAAAAATTCAGAAAATTCCCAAGTTATTCAATCAGACCAGACTTCATTGCTGAGTGTTAAGGAGTTATTCTTGCACAAAATCACTGGGTTTTGAGTATAAAATCATCAAGGAAAGGTGCATTTCAGATCTGTCCTCAATGAACTAGAATTGTCTTGTGGCAAAAGGGTTTGTTTCTCACATTTGAATCATAAGATACCCTCATGCTTTTGTTAAATCACATTTTCATTGATTGGATTGCATTTGTCATGGAGATTGGACTGATTTCAAGGATTTTTGACAAGTTGCAGGGCTGTCCTCAGAATTCAGAACTAGTGCATATATGGTGAAACTTGATGTTTGTATTTTGGGGTCTTAACAAGTCAACTTGATCTTGATTTTGAAGTCATGATAGTCTGATTACACCTAGTTGTAGACTTAGTCTTCAAACTTAGTCCTCAGAAGTTTTTTAAAGTTCATGACTTCAAGATTCTGATTTTTCCAAGTTTGTGGCAGTAAAGGATCAATTATGGGCTCTTAAATTGGTTTGTCTTCAGACTTAGTCCTCAGACTTAATTTTTCAGATTTGTCCTCAAACTTTAGGACTCTCATACTTGGTTTTGGACTTCATTTGCAGGCTTCAATGATTGATTTTTATTAATTATAAGCTCCAAATTACTAGCAAAATCAGGAGTAGTAAGGTATGAAGTTTGCTTTCAGATTTCTTTATAAGGTACTAACTTCTAGCTTTGTACATATCAAGGGGTGAAGCGGGCTAGTTAATGGAGATCAAGTTCAAAATAAGATAACATTTCAAAGCTGGGACATAGGGAAGAAAATTCAAGGATCAGGCTGAAGGAATTATTTCAAGATCAAGCCTTCATCAAGCAAGGACAAGGGACACATCCAGATTTAAAAACAAGGAGTCCATGGACAAGTTATAGGATTCAATTCAAGGACAAGAGGAATTCAAAGGCCCTAAAGAGGAAAACTTCCATCAAAGACAAGGAATGAAGGAGGAGGATGCATGAGGATAAGAAGAAGCTGATGCAATATCAAAGATACATGGGTGAAGAAACTCAAGCGAAAGATGGAACTGGAGGTGCAAAGTGCAAAAGGTCTAGGACTTTTGCAATACAAATACAACATGATGAGGATCAAACAAGTACACCAAGGGATGTTCGTGTTGCAAGGTGTGAGCCCTTGGTATCCTTGTGCTGTACAATGCAACGATGGTTCGTGACATGGCTTAACCGCCTCTTGTGCTTGTATAAGTCAAGTGGTTGTATTGGGCATTAACAAGTTGATCTTTTGGTGCAACGACAACCAACAATTGGTATTAGAGCCGAGGTCACGGGTTCGAACCCCGCGCTTGCACTTGGGGGAATTGTTGCAAGGTGTGAGCCCTTGGTCTCCTTGTGTTGTGCAGGGCAGCGGTGGTTCGTGACATGGCTTAACCGCCTCCTGTGCTTGTATAAGTCAAGTGGTTGTATCAGGCATTAATATGTCGATCTTTTGGTGCAACGACAACCAACAGTTCGAGGTTAAGTCTTTTCATATGCAAGGATGATTCCAATACCAAGGTTGGCATAGGAACACAAATAGGGACTAGGTTACAAAGACATTCATGTGTCCCTATGCAAGTCAACTTTCCACTTGATTAAATGCTTGAAGAGTAAGGACTATCTTATAGGGAGATCAACTTGTCCCCATTCACATTAATTTTCCATAAGGATCAATTAGGATTCAATTCAAGGACAAGTTGTTAGGGACTCCAATTTGTCCCTATGAGCGATCAAGGCTAGAAGATTCCAAGCCAAGGGGGTACCGGATAAAGGTATCAAGAATGTCCCAAACAATGGGAGAGGAAGACTTCACTACATAAGGATGATCAAATCATGCAAGGAGGAAAGGTCTACAAATGAGAAAGATTGTCATCATCAAACATCTAAGAACATAAAACTTTTACAAGTCTATGATCAAAATGGAGAAACTAATCGCCCTAAGAAAGTCGAGATATTAGGACTAAGATCAGGGACTAGTTCAATGGGATGGATCCCCATGAGGATGAAAATGACTAGGAATCCTAAGCAATGAGGGGGGATTGGCCCAAGGATCAAGTCCGAAGATGAAGAAGACAAGGAATTCCAAACAATGAAGGTCCAAATGCAAAGAATTCAGCTACTACAAGGTCTTGACATCTAGGAGAAAGAATTCCAAGAACAATGAAGAATTCCTAAGGTGCGGAAGTGGAATTAAAATAAAGATTGCAAGAGAAAGAGACATACATATTCTTGAGGATGAGTTGTTGGATGACTAAGTGTCTTCCTATTGGTTCTCCTACTTTTGAATTTTCCCATTAGCCCACATGTTGGTGCTTTGTTTTTATTGGCTATTTGTGGCTGCCCTAATTAGGGTTTGTCATGGATTAATCTGGGCCATTGATTTTAAATCAATCCTGGCCGCTCATTGTATTTGGGGCTCCTATATAAACCCCCACTCCTATCATTTGTAAGAGAGAGACTTGTCTTCAGCAAATGTGACAAGTCTTCACATGTTCCTTTTTATTGTGGACTTGAACCTAATACTGCAATTTGCATTAAGCTTTACTAAGTTCAATAATGGAGGGTATACATGAGCATATTTTTTGAATACATGTCATCCATGCTTAACTTGATATTGCAAAAGATTGGCTTAAAGCTTGAGTGGGTCAAAGAAATCTATAGGGAGGTTGAGGAGATTGAAATGTTTGTGACAAATCATCATATGTCACAAGGCATCTCCAGGACCTCCAACTTGGAGTTGTTGAAGGTGATTTTATTTTTATTTTAATATTTTCTAATATATTAGTTATTCAATTTTTTTTATGCTAAGTTGCCATTTTTTAATTTTTTAACTTTTTGTTCTTTACACCATGAAGTTGCTGAGACTTGATTCACATCACACAAAATCTTCACGAGCTGACTTGTGAAGGTGCAATAGGGCATTGAGTGCCATGGCCATCAACACTTTTTGGAGTGTATGAAGGCAATCACAAACAAAAAGAGCCCAAAAGGTCAAGGCATTAATCCTAGATGATGAGTGGTGGACTCATCGAATACATTTTGAGTTTCACTTAGCCCAGCTTGAATATGATTAGGTATGCAAATATGATCGACCATGTTTGGGCGAGATTTATGATGACATGGACTCTATGGTTGAAAACAAAGACCATAATAGAAGCCATGGAGCATGACTTGATAGAAGCATTTTACAAAAGAGTGAAAAGGATCGGATCACTATTGATTGTTAGAACTTGATGACAACGCCCTTGCATCTCTTAGGATTTGTTTTGCCCCCAAAGTTTTATAGCAAAGAGATACTTTCCTTGACAAGGACAGTGACACCACATAGAGACGAAAAGGTTGCTATTTGATATGAGATTGCATTCAGAAGAATATTTTCAAATTGTCGATATACAAAGTGTTGCCTTGTCTAAGTTTGCCCACTTGATATTTTCAAAAGTCATGATGTTTGCATTCCTTAAGACAAGTACACGTAATATGCTCATGAATAGTGGTACTTACATGTCAAAGGCTCTATTTTCCTGCAGTCTCTTGCAATAAAAGTTCTATCTCAAGTATACATCTTTTTCTTCATAAATCTTTAACTTCTTCATTTTTCTTTCACCATTATTATTATAATTTATGTCTTTCAATTGTAAATGCTGTATGGAAATCCAACAAGTTGCAAGCTCTTCTTTTGTTGAGTGGAGTTGGAGTGCATACTTCTTTATCCACTCAAATGCAACTGATTGGGTGCCAAAAGAGCTGAGGATTTGGACTTTGTGCATTCTGACTTGTGTCTCTTGTTACGTAAGTGATGAGATAGTTGGGGTGGGGATAGGTTACCATAAAGGATAAATGCTTGGACTGTGAAGTCGGGGGCTTGCCTAAAGAATGTTAGGAGGATTGGGATCTAACTCTTGCATGTGCTGACTTAGATGTTATCATTGCACAGCTTGCCCAAGTCTCTATCAATGAAGAAACTTCTACATATGATGTGGGTAGTGGGAGTGGCATTGCAGCTGATTGTCGCTCAAATGAAGTTGAACCAAATGTTGACTATCGTGCTCTTGATGAAGACATCGAAGAACCATATGAATATTGATTGTAATTTTCATTTTGTATTGATATTTGAGTCTTTGACAAATCACTGAATAATGAATATTGAATTTATCAGGGCATATATATATATATATATATTAGAAGATTGAATTTATGAGTATTACTTTTACACACACACACAAAAGAGCCCATACC
The DNA here is from genome assembly GCA_018584345.1 of Thuja plicata. Lineage (NCBI taxonomy): Eukaryota > Viridiplantae > Streptophyta > Pinopsida > Cupressales > Cupressaceae > Thuja > Thuja plicata. Next base: position 1,713,251 of record MU223207.1, on the reverse strand, counting down.
TGTACCCGGGAAAAAGATTTTCTGTTGTGGTATACCTGAACCTTGAACACATACCTGCCCTCTTACTAGGACTGGAAACTTAAATGCGCTGTATGTTCTTGGTTTCTGTTATGTTATTTGGTATCAGAACAGGTCAAGTGACTATGTTATGAGTAGTGAAGCAGTTCCAGGTGAATGAACTGCTGAATTCTAGACAGAGTTGTAGAGAATGGCTGAAAGAGGATCTGAATCAAATCAGGGAGGAAGATATGGGAGGACTGCAAAAAAATTGAGAATTTAAAGATTTCATCAAAATATTAGAGGCACTTGAAACTAGGCTGTAAGAACAAAAAAATGAGTCTTAGCATGTTGATTGGAAAATTGAGGAAGCACAATTCTCTTTAACCTACTCTTATATTCCTTATCTGGCGCATCAACATATGCAAATTTAAAGTGGGCACACAACAACAAATGAAATCAATGAGAATTGGTCAAATTACATGTTTTGGAGGAGGCAGAAAACCAACAAGTGGATGAGAAACAAAATGCTTATTTTGTTAAAGATGATAATAGAATAATTATATTTTATTTTATTTTTTTAGTTTGAAGAAGAAATTGCAGAATGAATCGATTTCAAGTATTGGTTCAACCACAATAGCTTTGAACGACGAGGTTCAGATTTCTCTTCCAATTTGAGGAGATATAGGTCAAAACTTTGCCTTTTTATGCGAGAGTAAACTGCTTGAAGACGATTTTTCTTACAAAGCAAGAAGTAGCTTTAGGATGGGTTCTCTTTAAATAGAGAAAAACTAGTTTACTCCTAAGAAAATGACCTTCCTTGGGAAGAGTAGATTCCTGAAATGCAAAGCATGGAAAGTGATTCTTTAAGCATATTTATTTGAAAGAAAATGAGCTTCCTTAGGAGGGTAGATTTCTGAAAATCAAAGCATGTAAAATGTTTGATTCAAGTGGTTAAGGTTTAGTTGATCATAGACCTAATGGAGAAGCCTGAGGCTGAGGAGGATGGTAGCTAGCATTTAATAAAAGGAGAGATTGTGGATGAGTTCGATTTCTTGAAATATTCATAAATGTGTGTTTTTCTGTTGTCCTTTATACCATCATATGCTGCTTAAGTGTTTGTGTACCTTGATGTTGTGTAAGGCAGGATGCTAGATGCCGAAACAGTCATAATTAGGACATTTTAGTGCATTTCTATTTGAGGAATGGAGCTACCAGCTTTCTAGCATTCAATTATCTTGGCTTAGTTTTGGTAAATGTTGCTATACGGGATGTATTTCTTAATTCACCATCTTGTTGTGAAAGATCACTGTTGTTCTTGTTTTGCATAGCAATGAACCAGAACATACTAGCATTCTAAGTCAAGATTTAAAATTTTATTTTTGAATACAAATTATAACAATTCCCTCTTTTTAAGAGTAATAAAGTAGCTTTCAATGAGTATGATTATCATAGTTTAACTTATCTTGGGTAGATGGCTGAAGTTGCAGGTTACATATATCTGCAGCAGAAATTCAGAGGCATATTTGATATTAGAAGTGAGGTCTGTCTGGTTTTCTTGATTGAAAAATTAAATTGTTTTAAGTTTCTTATCCTCAAGCCATCATTATTTGTGCATTTGGTTTGTTGGCAATTCGGGATAATTGTTTAAGATATAGAGGAACTGTTAGGTTATTGTTTGTGGGTCATTATGAAACCGTCTTTATTCATTTTGAGGCTCCTTAATAATCCTAATATGGCAACTAAAAACTCTTAAGTAAAATTTTGCGAAGGCCCTGCTTTAGGTCCTGAACATAAGAGGTCAGTAGATCATTCTACCTAAAATATTTTTCAGCTTAACTCGGCATATTTTACTGATACATATTTTATCTAGGAACATTTAGCCTAAGATTATTTTGAAAGTCAAGCTGGATGATCTCCAAGAGAGATTAATAAGGTAATTTTGTTGTCTTTTGAGTTTAGGATTATCTCAAATCGTAAGCAAAGTTATCTCATATTTTCTCTTCTTGGTTTGGAATTTCTGCTGAAATTCTTCTCTCATACAAATGAACATGTAGGCATTTATTTGCAGATCTTGAAAACTGGTTTCTTGATTAAGTTGCTCAAAACCAGGGACAGTACGAAATTGCTTATTGACAGTTGCTGGTTTTGTAAATATGATATTCCATTAATCTCAAGCTAGAATCTGCTTCTGTAACCTATTCCTGAGTTGAAAGATGGGTATGAATACATGTTATTCCAAAACTTGGGATTCAGGGATGTCAAATGGAATGTATGGGAGATATGCCACAAATTTTAATGTGTTTGGGGAAGTGTTGGAAGTATTGTTGTCATTGATGTCAAAGGAAAACAACCGTGTTGATTGAAATTGAAGTAGTCATGATGTCATTGCTTATCGAAGGTTGATGTCGTTGTCAAAGCGGAAATCATTGGTTCAAGAAGAAAATTGCTGCTTGTGGTTATGCCCAAAGGCCATGAATCAAGTATACGATGAAATGGAATATATCTATATATATTAATCAAGTTTGTGGGATCAATTTATCTGAAGTGGCAGTGATGAAATGGAATAAGAGGCATATGGATGCTAATGTACGACCACATTTTGCTAGCACCCAAGTTTTGGCATAGTTGCAAGGAAGACCGAAATGTAAGCTTGCCAATCTCATGCTGGATTATTGGAGTTTTTAGAATGCCCAATATATATATAGAAAAATATGAAGGCTGACTTATATCCCTTCTGGCCAACACATTATAAGGAAAAGGCAGTGCTAAAACAAAAGTAAAATCCAAATTTTTATATGGCCTACCCTTTTGAAAAGTCACCTTCCTTTAAACAAGTTGTCCCTCCTAGAGTCACATCCCTTGGCAATTGAAGTTGTATAAATAGATGCTAAAGAGGGAGGTTAGGGGCTGTGAAATAGAATGCAATATCAATTGATTTAGATTAGAAAAAAGAGTGTATGGAGAGAAGATATACAGCAAAAACATATGTGAAGGTTTAGCAAATATTTATGAAAGTCCATGGGCAGGTTTATGAAGATTTTATGAGAAGACTTTGAAGAAATTATGAGCAGAGTTATGAAGAATTTATGAGCAGACTTGTGAAGAAAATGTGAGTAGACAAATTAAGAGCAGTTTTATGACTTTTGCAATCAAAATATGGTACAAGCAGATTTATGAATGCAAGCAAGTGGAATAAATGATATCATTTTGGAGCAAATAAATAAGTTGAACATTTTGAGTGGAGAGTAGAAGGTATCATATAAATCATAGTTGTACAACTCGTTCTCGGCAACTTCTTGCCAAGGCCAAAAAAAAAAAAAACTCAGCAAAAACTCAGTGAAAACTTGGCAACTTCTCGGCGAAAAACTCGGCAAGTTAAAAATTGCTTAAATTTAATTAGAAATTCATTTTTTTTGCAAAATTCAACGAGGAGACGCATCTAATGAGTCAGTAAATGAGTAAACAAAAGAAAGAAGCGTGGTGTAGATATATTTAAATGCAAATTGGGTACAAAATGACATCCTTATGTGGAATGTTGATGGCTGGTAGCCTAATAGTTTGAAGCAAATTAAAATAGCAAATTGTCTTTGTAAAACTATAAGTAAATACAACGTCAAAATAGTCTACATCTTCCTCTTGCCCTTCCCCTTCCCAGCAGCTCTAGTAAAAACTACGAGAGGAGTAGGGTGTCTAATCTTAGGATGCGCCTCCTCCCTCCGCACAACTGGTTGTGACTCGACCTCCATCTTGGATGTAGATGTTGCTTGCACTGACAATGACTCCTCATCATCCTCAACCTCATCCTCCTCAATGTCATCCAATCACATTGCGAATCCACCCCCTTCCTCCATAGCCTGCCTCTCCAAGTTGTAGATCTCATCATTTGTAAACAATGGAGGTTGCTCCTGTGATGTCCAACCACTGTAAGGATCTATGTCATCCAAATCAAGTGGACTAGTTGGTGTATCCTCTACCTTCCTTGTGCAATCGAAGGTTATATTGCGCAAAGACAAGGTCATTGAGGTGTTTCTGTGCTAACTTGTTCCTCTTCTTTGTGTAGATGGACTCGAACAAGCTCCAATTGCATTGACAACTGGATGAACTACAAGGCTGACATAAGATTCAGAGGGCAAGTCTTTGCAGATTCGAGACATTTCCACCCCAATTTCACCACCAAGCATCTTCAAAATAAATTATTGAAGAGTTAGAAAGCAAGGTGAAAACATATTTTAATTTTTATCTACTTATCGTGCATGTGAAAGACTCCAAAATTTCAAATATTATACTCGGGGTTTGAGTGTTTCTTCCTCTCTTGGCCATGTCTGAAGAGAACAACTTGCACCTTGCATTCTGGTACATGTCCAATTCGAAACAAATGATGTCCCTCACCTCAACCTCGAGTATCATCCTCTTGCATGCATCCAGTGAGACCCTCCATGACCTCTCCATTGAGATCTGAGAATGATGGCGAGAAACAAAAATGAGGGTTGATGAAGTACCCTGCTACATGAATGGGTTGGTGGAGTTGATTGTTCCACCTCCTATCAATAATGTTTCATGTGGTCAAATTTGAGGCTGTCCCCCTTGTAGTAATTTTTGATAGCCTCCTTGGCCCTATCCGTCACCTCATAAAAATACCCCATAGGGGTTTGATCCCCATCTACCAGGTGAAGAACTCTAACCAAGAGCTCCGACACATTCAATTGAAAAGTACACAAAGTTTAATCATTAAAGTTACAAATTAATAACGAAAGACTTGAATACAAAAAAAATAAATATTCAAGTTTTCAAGTTACTTTCACAATCTGTATAGTTCTTTGTGCAAATTGGTTGTCAAAGATAATGAATGCAACACTCTTTCCATTAGACGTCTTCAAATAACTTGAGTCTTGCCATGCTTGACTCACAAACATTTGCTTCAAAACCCTCAAAGAAATAATAATACTTTGCAACGTTAAGAAAATTGTTGCAAACCTTGTGACTTCTGCTCTTACCAACTCCTTCCTTTGGGTGTGTTCTCTCATCAAGCGAAGAACCCAAAGGTGATTGCACATGTATTTTGTGATCTTCTTTGCATCCTCTACAACCGTTCTCACCCAATCTAGTTTTCCTATGTCCTCCAAAAGAAGGGCAAGGACATGTGTTGCACAAGGGTCCAAACAAGTGTACTATATTTGTCTTGGAGGATCCTACCAGTTGACACATATGTTGCTGCATTATCGATTATGATTTGCATTGCATTATCAATTCTTACCTCCATTACAACTTTCCCTAACACTTCACCTTGTTAGAGGCATCCATGGATTTAAAAAAAACACCACATCATCCTTGCAAGAAACCAAAAAATTAATGATGGTGTGGTTTTTGCTATTCGTCCATCTATCGGAAAGAATGGTGCAACCACATTGTTTCCATTGTATTTTTTGCTCTTCCACCACTTCTTTTGCCCTAACAATTGCATATATGTGCAACTTACAAGTACAAAGTAAATAACATTAAGTAAACAATTCTGATTAAATAAATAACTTAAATTCAACGAAAAATAGTAATTACTCTAAATAAAAAAAACAACATAAATTTAGTTTACACTCTAAAAATCAAAACTCAACATAAGTTTCAAGATTCAAAAGTAAAAGTAAAATGTTAAAACATTTAAAAACTAAAACAAGTGAACTAACCCCCCACTCAAGCCTGTACAACAAGGCACCTTGTAGCTTTTTCTTGCCACAGTCATTGCAATAACCAAATTAAGCCAATATGAATTTTCTGTAACTTTGAAAGGATGTTGTTGAAGTGTCAAAAGTCAACACAAACAATATCTACCTGCTAATGCACCTCACTATTCCACTCAGTTCCCTCCAGTGATGGTTATGCTCCATGTGTGTTTTTGTGCACAAAATATCTTTCTATAGACTGCGCCTACGAGACCGGTGGTGGTGCTCTACTAGAAGTAGTAGAAGTGGTGATTGAGAGGGTGGTGGACTTGCAGATAGGTGGGCCATGAAGAGAGCCCATTATGCCATCAAGTGCCGCTTCTTCTTCTTCAAGGTTGATTGTAACACCTTGAGATTCAATTATGCTTGCTCTTATGGCTAGTTTTGCCTTTTTCCTTTGCAAATTTTTCTCTTTTTGGGTAGCAAGCAAGACATACAAGTTGAAACCACAAAATTATAAATTCATATTTTAATACAAATTTTAACAAACAAACAAAATTAGTTTAAATAATTTTAGATATAGTTGAAACTTGAAAAAAAACAAGAAAAATGTGTAAGGGTTAAATTTTTAGTAGAAGTTGAGATAATTGATAAAACAGTAAAAAATTAAAAGAAAATTGTTTTAAAATGGTGTTAAATCTTGTTCATTACATTCTAAAACAATTTAGAGTACTTGAAAAATGTCATTATTGAGTTTTTATAAACCTAGATGCAAGAAAATTGAGATAAAATGATTTAAAAAAAAAAAAATCTGAAAACCTACCTGAGAATTTGATTTTGATCCAAAATCTTATTCAAATATGCTCCAAATTGACCTAAATCCTTGCAAATTAGCTTGCAATACTTTGGAAGGTTTTTTCTTGGCTTGGACATCAAAATAGAAATCAGAAAATGCAAATGAACTTTTTGTTTCACATCAAAAAGACATTATAGAACTGAGGCTGAGAACTTTGCATGGAGTCAACTTCTCGGCGAGAAGTTTTTGCGAGAAAAAGGTGGCAATTACTTGCTGCCTTGAGCTTCTCGCAAGAAAATAAAAAGTTGCCGAGAAGTGTGCAAGTATTGCAACTATGATATGAACATAGCAAATTTGAGGAGAAGGATATAATAGAAGATTATTCAAGGCAAATTTTAGTAGAGGGTTATATGAATAACATTCATTGAAGAAATGTGTAGAGATCAAGATTCTTATAAAGGAGATTTAATGGCCCATCATCTGTTGAAGAGGCAACATTCAAGTAGGTGGAATCTAGTTTTGTTAGAGGTTGGGTGCTTCCTAAAAGAAAAGATTGGTGTCTCTTATTGAGTTAATGCTTAGTTGTGGGGATTCGTGCCTCTTGTAGGTTGGTGCTTACGAATCATTTAGGAAGGGATTGGTGTCTCTTGTGGGTTCGTGCCTACAAAATTTGTAAGAAGATTTTATATAAGCTATATTTTGCTGTGGTTTTCTCCCGTAAAGGTTTCTATGTAAATTGCATGTTCTTTTTTGTGTTTCAAAATTGTTAGATCTTGTGTGATTGATTTTGTTATGGATGTCAAATGGAATGTATAGGAGATGCTACAAATTTTAGTGTACTAAGAGAACATGTTGTTGGAAGTATTGTTGTCACTAAAGTGAAAGGAAGACAACTATCTCAATTGAAATCAAAGTAGTCATTGATGTCAGTGCTTGTACAAGATCGATTCATTGTTTTGATTATAGGTAAAAATAGGTTTTGAAGGGACCCGAAACATTGTACAACGAGAAAGCTTAAGATATAACAATAAGATTACACCATATACAACAGAACAACCCGAACAGGAGGCCATCAACCCCAAAAAACCACACAAAAGAACTTAGCCAAAGAAACACCCAAACTGCTGCATAAAATAAATCTTTGGATAACCGCAACAAAAGAAAAAAGAACTATTGGTTTATACCCTTCATATGGGATTGCAGGGTCATGTCAAAAGACGAAGACGATTTCTTAGAATGCTTGCCTTTGACTGTAATCCAACCATCTTCAACACTAGCAGCCTTATCCTGCGAGCACAACAATTTCAAAGCTTGAGATCCAGCACCCAAAAGTGGGGTTGAATCTCCCATAGAAATAGCCAGCGCAGGGCGGACATTTGATCCAGCCAGAGGGCAATCAAGAAATGGAATTGTAAGGTCAGCTCCAACAACTATTGAAATACCATCAGTTCTAGCAAAGCCAACACCCACTGAATTACTAGCAGAAAAACTGGTATCAACTAGTGAAGAAAGAGTAGGTTCAGGTCCAGCAACCAGGATAGGAGCAAAGAAAGCAGTCCCAACAGAACCATCAGGAGCATTACAATCAGGACCTAAACTGACCTTCTCACCAACAGGTAGAGGATTGCCAATATTAGAAACAACCTCCATCTCAGAGTGAGAGGAGCTTTTCCAGACAATGTAGTGTTGGGTAGAAGCACCCTTCCAACAAGGAGAAGATTTCTTCTTTTTGGTAAAAAAGCCACATTGGGATGAGATATGACCATTCTTATAACATTTACGACATCTAAAAGGAATACCTTCGAAGTCAAGCTGCTGGATCCATGATCCCAAGGATGATTCAATTTTAATTTCAGCTAGAAGACCCTTTGAGGTATCAATATCTACTAAGATGCGTGCAAAAGTAGAATGATACATATTGTCAGACTCATTATCAATCAACAAAAGTTCCCCAAAGCCCCACCACTTCCTCTAGGACGAAGTCATGCCATAGAGGAAGAGGCAGATTGGGGAGCCTGACCCATATAGGGATAGTACTGAAGACTTCTGTGGAAGGATTGAAATCAAGGTGCCACGACTTTACCATAAGCAAAATTTTTTTTATCCTCCCAGCAAAAAAAATAATCACACAGGATCGTAGCTCTATCCTCAACATTATCAAACTTTGCAATGAAAAACCCTTTTGCCATTGGGTAGATGTTAACGATACCTGATAATTTTGGTTCCCATCTTCAAGAAACCCAGTCATGCAGATGGGGAAGGCTAGGCCAAAAACCCCGAAACCGGCAAATCAGTCCATGAGATTTAAATATTTCATTACTGTTCTTCAAATCCTTATTAACAACAGAGGAAAGCTTGACAAATAAAGACTCACAAATTGGAATTGGGGCAGTGGAAGCCCCATTATTGGTGGAAACCCTACATCCCTTCCTAGTCATAGCCGTCTTTGAGACAACATCAACATAAGACCCTCCCAAACCTGCAGAAGCCTTAGTAGCAAGACCATCATCTCCCAAAGAAGAGGTGCCAACCGCAACACACACCCCAGACTCAACAGCAACAACACACTCCACCACAACATCAGACACAGGGCCAGAGGAAGGCGACGCCAAAGGGGTATGCCTCAACAACATCCCAACAAGGTGCACAGAGGCCTCGTCTTGGGCCAAACCCTTCTCCGCGACACTAGAGGAAGGGCACGCAGGAGATAGGGAGGACACACAGGGAGGCATGGGCGCACAGTTATGATGATCTCGTCAAAGCAGAAATCATTGAGAAAATTGTTGTTCGTGGTTATGGCCAAAGGCTTCTAGTCAATTATATGTTCAATGGAATATATTTATATATATTAATCAAGTTAATGAGACTGATTTATGTGAAGTGGCAGTGATGAAATGAAGTTACAGACAGAAGGATACTAATGGCTGACCACCTTTGCCAGTGCCCAAGTTTGGCATAGTTGCAAGGAAGATCTAAATGTAAGCTGGCCAATCTCATGCTGGATTATTGGAGTTTTTAGATGCTCAAGTTATATATACAATACATCATTTATAGGCAGCAATGTAGAAAAATATGAAGGCTGACTCGTATCATGCTAGCTGACCATACCCCTGCCATTCAGCTCATTATAAGGAAAAGGCAGCACTAAATCAAAAGTAAAATTCATTTTTTTATATGGCTGACCCTTTCTAAAAGTCGCCTTCCTTTAAACAACCCATCCCTCCTTGAGTTGCATCCCCTGGGCAATTGAAGACATATAAATAGATGGTAACGAGGGAGGTTAGGGAGTGTGAAATAGAATGCAATATCAATTGGTTTAGTGCAGAAAAAGAGCAGATACAGAGAAGATATAAAACATAAATATATGTGAAGGATTAGCAAATATTTATGAGAGTCTATGAGCATATTTATGTAAAGACATATAAGCAGATTTATGAAATTGTGATATTGCTATCAGGATTCAACTGTGTAGTTTTTGAGTCAAACTCATTGGCCCATGTTTCATAAGTAGTGGTTCACAAGAACCCACATCTCATGAGAATGAATGGAACACTTAACACTCATTGGA
>MU223207.1:1687946-1700620 GCA_018584345.1 Thuja plicata | reverse complement strand
TTGCCTTCCCAGCTGCTTCGTCTACTTGTTTTTGCTCTTGAATATATTTGTTTACAATGTGGTTTGGAAGTAAGGTTTTAGTTAGTACCCCACTAACTCTCGGCTTCCCTGTACAAAATTTAATGCCTTTTTGAGGAATAAAACACAAATGTGCTTTCACTTTACTGTAAGAGCTACTAAATTCCTTTTTGCAGTGGCTGCAAATCCACAAATAGCCTCATCCACCTGGCATCGGATGAACCATTTCCACATATTTCCAAAGTGGAGAGCATCTGTCTATTTTGAAGCGAGAGTTTCCGGTGTCAGAAGCAATTGCATCCATTCTTTGAATCTACAAACAACAAACCAGTAGGTTTCCTTTTCATTAGTTGTTCAAATAGTTTGAACTCCTCCACATCAAATCAAATCTCATGATCAAGGAGATTAAAATTTATTAATTATCAATTATCAATTATCAATTTATCATGCATAATTTATAAAAATGGAAAATGATAAGTTAGAATAAATGATCAAAACTACATAAATACTTTCTATTTGTAACTGATGTAAAATGATAAGTTAGATAAATGAGCAAAACTACATAAATTCTTTCTATTTGTAACTGAATAATATAGTTAATTACTACAATATTATAACTTAATATGTTTGTACATATCTATTTGAAACAAATTTTCCACAATAATAAACTGATATAATGAAAGTGTAGTTAAATAATTTGATTGTTGTTAAAAATGATATATAATTATTAATTATCAATTTATCATGCATAATTTATGAACTGTAAAAAATTTAAAAATGACAAGAATTTAGAAATGAGAAGAAAAATTAAAAAAATCTGTTAAAAAAACTATCTGTAGGTAGCCCACGGGCTATGCAAAACACCCAGAAAATTAAGTGAAAGTGGCTTGGATGCAAAACGTGATCGTTGTTAACACCTGGAGGAGAGACCAGCCGCAACACCTCCCTTTTTCTTCTACCTGCCGTGTGAAAATAAAACATAAATATCTCCCTTCATGCGGTTTTAGAGAAACATTTAGGTTTCACTCGCATAAAATAATGTGTAAAAACTTAAGTAAAAGTCAACAAAATTGACTTTCGGTCAAAATTCGTTCCGAATTCTCCCAAATTTGTTCCGGGTTCTTGGCGGCTAAAACCAAATTCGTTGCAAACTGTTTGAAATTCGTCCAGGGTCTTGCTACCCGACTTTGAAGCGAATTCATCAGACAAAAATTGAATGTGGAGCGAATTCGCACCGAACCCGACTTTGGCGCGAATCGACTTCTGACTTTGGCGCGAAGGCAGCGAATGTGGTAACTTAGCCTGAATCCAATGAGTGCTAAGTGTTCCATTCATTCTCATGAGAGATGGGTTCTTGTGAACTATTAATCATGAAACATGGGTAAATGAGTTCGACTCAAAAACTACACAGTTGAATCCTGATAGCAATATCAGAATTTGACTTGCTGTAGAAAATATCTCTTACTTATCAGATTTATGAAGAAAATTTTAGAACAGATTTATGAAGAATGTATGTGGAGACATGAAGAAATTGTGAACAGACTCAGAAGAAATTAAGAGCAGTTTTCTGAGTTTAGCAAGCAAAATATGGTACACGCAGATTTATGAATGCAAGAGCAGTTTTCTGAGTTTAGCAAGCAAAATATGGTACACGCAGATTTATGAATGCAAGTAAGTGGAATAAATGGAATTATGTTAGAGGTTAAACAATTCTGATTGCAAGGGCCTAGACAATTCTGATTCTAAAGGACACAATTAAAGGTTAAATGGACTTTTAGTGAAGGCAAAACTTACGTAATGATCTGTACATTTTAATGTTGCCTTATATGGACTACACTAATTATGATCTTGGACCACTTTGATTTACTCTAGCAGAGGTGTTCCTTAGAGGAGAAAGGGTGGGTGAAATTGTTTAATCGTTAGATGAGAAGTGGTAAACAGATTAGAAGACCATGCAATCGATATACGACCAACACATATCAAGGTTTCACATTATTACACATCGAAATGTTTAAATATTGTTAGATATGTGGGTAGAAGCTAAGTAAGTTGATTGATTGAAAATCATAATATAGATTTGGAGCTTTAGAACTAGTAGAGACATCCACTTGTGTTACCTGCCATTAGATTCCCTATTGAAGTTAATTGAATTTTGAGACATCATGAGTTTGAGCAGCACTATGCTAGAACTTTAGATGTTGCCCTTATGAGTGAATAAATAGTTTCTCAAATATATTGGATCCAAGTAGCCCATGGTGCCCTATGCGTAGGAATTGTAAAAAGATTGGTTTTGCAAGTTGGGATAATATGTAGTCTAAGCATTTGGGGTTCATGGACGAGAATGTTGGGTTGCTTGATATCTTTGTGATTGATTGGGGAAACACTCTGGAATGTTTATTATTGTGGAATGTTTATTATTGATATTACGAGTAAAAAATCTTATGGATGGGATTGATTTGAAGATCACAAGCTATAAAAGCATTGGAAACACATAACATGAAGTATCGATTTTCTAATAAAGCCAAAGTGATCCACAAATGCATTATGAAATAAACAATAATTAAATTGATTTATCATTCTAGCATGTCATTATATGACTTACCCTATTTAGTGTTCCCAATTAGATAAAAGACAAAAGTGAAGGAAAGTCTAACAAAATCAGAAAATAAGTAAAAGGACAAGGCATGGCAAGAAAATATTTGTTTAATACATCACTAGATGAAATAAGATAATCTTAAAATGCCTTGATTTACAAATTGTATTACATTTCTCAAGTACATGTTTGGACATTCTCCTAACATATAGCAAAATAACTCAAACAAGATACTTCCATGCTACTCTTTTTAGTAATTCCCATTTTGCCTCACTTGACATCGCTTCTGTTAATAGGTTGGGTTTTTGCTTGTGATGCAAGGCTTAACTTGGATTGAACATGTTCAATTGAGTGGTTTTAGTTAGTGGCCTAAATTGTTTGATCAAGTGAACATGTTCCTTCATGTTGGTTAGTGAGAAAGATGGTGTTCTATTCATTACATTTATATCCAATCCCTCAAACATGTAAAGAAGGTAACAAATTACTTGGTGGTGGATGTAACCATCATTGATGATAGCTTGGTTATTTGCTTGAACTCAGTAACCATAAAAATACAATGGACGAGGTTGAATGTGCTATAAGATTAATTCACTTTTGAAAAAGAAGTGTTCCCTTGAGTTCTTTATCTCATTGTCTATTCTTGTTCATATCTGTTAGTGATTAAAATATTTTTCATTCATGTGGTTGCCTTGGTTTTTACTTTTCCAATAGAAACATTTGATAGGACAAATTATATGCTTCGATGTCACGAGGTCTTGTCTCCCCCCAGCCCACGTGGTACTGGAGGACATGTTGCACCAACGTTACTAGTCATGTTAAAAAGTTTACCCTACGCATTGCAGTTTATAGCGGGTGTTATACCTGAATCCTACAATCTAAAAAATAAAAAATATAAGGGCATATTAAAGTGGGTTGATTACCCAATAGGTAGTCCTAGTCTTGAGAGTGTCATGATATCTCCTTTAGTATATATAATGTGTTGTGAAAAGGAAACAAGTTAGATGGTCCAGCGACACATGGGTAAGGGAGGGTGTAGCAATTTAAGAGAATTATGAACTCACATGTGAGGAAGACAAATTTTAGGTCAATAAAATATTGGAAATTAAAGGAGTGGGGGGATGTGAGGAAAATATGGAATACATAAGCTTGATAGATATGTTGGGAGCTAAGGCCCCGTTTGTTTGGCGGAATTGGAATTGAGTCAAAACCTTATTATCACAAAATCAGGGTTTGAAATCCCGGTTTTGCATCTTGGGGAATTGGAATTTGACTCAAAACCTTATTATATCAAAACCAGGATATGATTTCTAATTCCATCTATTAGTAGGAAGATGATGCCACTCATTTTGGTGTCTAAACCTGGTTTTACTTGACAAATCCAGAATTGCAATTTAGAGAAACAAACAGCGGATTTGCAAAAATGAGAAGTGTCACTCCCAAAACCGGGAAGTGTCACTTCCAATTCCTGCAAACAAACGGGGCCTAAGAGTAGTAAAATAAAGTTGAAAGGGGAAATAATAAAAGGTGTATAAGTGGTAGAAGTAATTATTAGGACGGAATACAAAGGTGGGATTTGAAGTTTGCTATTATGAATTTTGACAACCTAAGGTGAATGCCATTAAATACACCTTAAAGTGCCATGGTTCATGCCCTACATGCACATATCAATATTTTGTGTGCATGGGGGATAGGGCATATGTAGCACTATGAAAACTAGAAGATGACCACTTGTGTACAATATTGAGCAACAATTGACAAATGCATTGAAATAGTTAATAAAATGCTTCAACTCTTTAGCATAAGGGAATGGTTGTCATTGTTGATACTACTAATCCATGTATAAATAAGGGAACTCATTTGACACTAGAAGAAAATTACATTAATTAAGCATGATTATCAATGTGTCTATTGCACATTGAAGTATGCTTGCTGATACTTGAAATATGGATTAATGGGAACAACTGATGAGGTATTTGTTGCATCAAGGTAATCCACTGTGATGCATGTAAGCAACTTAATGGGAGAGGCATTGAAAGAGAAACACTGTATCATTTTGAGATGAGCGAAAAAAGGCAAGGGACGTGAATGAGAAAAAATAATGCAAGGGAAATGAATTCAAATGGATGACAAGTATGTGACTATGTGTTAGGGTGTTAACTCTATGAAGGCCAATCTGCCAATGCCATAATAATGGGGTTGTAAGCTTCCATCATGTCTGCTAAATATAGAAAAGTGAAGATGATAAGATAAGATAAGATAAGATAAGATAAATTATTAATGTCTAACAAGAGACCACCAAGGGTCTAAGGGACTGGGAACATACAGAGCAAAACAACCAACAACAGGAGCACCAAATAGTGTCTGAGAAAAGAACAATAACAAGAAAGTAGAAAACAGAAAACAAAAGAACCAAGGAGAGCACCTAGAGGCTCTTTCCGGGCGAGAAGTAATCAAGCACCGAAGGATACGATCCGATACTAGGATCCCCAGACCGTCTCTGAGTAACACTAGCGGTGGAGTGCTTTTGCCGAGTGTGATCTTTACGATCTCTACGAGGTCTCACAAGCCTGGTGTGTCCAGAAGAAGGAGGACCGAGAGGGCACTTCGTATCGCGGGCAGGAGACGCCGAAGTGAAAAAGGATGTGATAAGATGATAAGATCTCTGGCTGGATGGGAACATAAGCTGGAGGGTGGAATCCCGAAGCCGTGTGGTCTCTTGAAGATAAAGAGCAAGGCACTGCTGATCGGTGTATCTGAAGAAAGAGGCAAGGGAACTGCACTTTCTGAATAGGCAATAGAATCTCACTATGATCTCGTAGTAAATGGGACATCGGAAAATGAAATGTGCCTCGGACTCAGCCTCCAATAAGGTGCGAAGGCGACAGATCCGGTCAGCCCTGTCAATGTGGTGATTTGTCTGGATGCGGAGCCAGTGAGAGACGACTCTGAAAGACCCCAAAGAAATACAGAGAGCGTGACTCCATCGGTAGGCCAGGTATGAAAGACGCACAATGAACCCATCAAGAATCTCCATATAGTGCTCAACATAGGAGGCCATCCTGGGACGAAGCCCTCCAGGAGGGTTGCACCAGGTCGTGGTGATATACTGTCTATAGATGTCGAGTCTGACGTGGTCATTCAACTCCTGCTGAGAGGGGAGGAGGTGGGTGGGAGCATCCAAGGAAAACTGAAATGAGGGTAGATGATCAATAGAGATACCCACAGAACCCAGCAAGGTAGCGGCCTGGGCGTACCAGCAACGAGTTCTACCAGAGGGATCAACACTAGCAAGGGCCAAAGAAGAGCAGTAAGCAAGATAAGGGTATCTCTGCGCCAGAGACGGTGAAGGAACCAGACCAGATAAAAAATGGCTGCAAGTCTAAAAGGGTGAGCACCAAACTTAGCAAGGATAACACTGTGAAGAGTAGAATGATGGCATCTGATGAGGCACCGAAGGAGGAGGATCTGAACTCTCTCAACAAAGGTCCAATCTGACTCAAGAAGAGAGGGCCCCCACACAACAGAGCCGCAAAGCACTGTCGGCCTGACTAAAGAGTCAAGGAGGGCCAACTTGGACCTGATGTCCTGAAAGTGATGTCTGAAGCACTGTCTCTCAAGCAGAGCCAAGGAGCCCAACCCCTTGTTGACCCGGGCCTGCATACCAGGTCTCAAGCTGAAACGAGGACCAAAGAACTTAACCCCAAGGTAAGTATAGGAGGAAGAGATCTCGATCTCCGAGCCTTGAAAATAGAAGTGAAGATGAGAAGTCTTCAAACAATTGAAGACCATCACCCGGGTCTTGCCTAGGTTCACAACCAGCTGCCGAAGCTCACAGAAGGAAGCCAAACCATCAAGGAGTCTCTATAAACCCTCAGGGGAGGAGGCCAGGAGGACCACATCGTCGAAAAATAAAAGAATGTAGATCAACACCTGATGTAGATAGCAACCATCGTCAGGGAGCGAGAGATCCCAGAGGAAAGCCTCAAGCTTGTTGATGTAAATGCCAAAAAGCGTAGGAGAGAGAGGGCAGCCCTGCTTCACCCCAATGGTACTCTGGATCGGCTCGGAGAACCCCTGTGGAGTCCTAAATCTGCCCACCACACACTCGTAAAGCCTCATAATAACAGTCAGAAGAATCTCGGGGATCCCAATGTCTTTGATTCTCTGGAAAAGAGCCACCCGAGGAACTGAGTCGAAAGCCTTGCGAAAATCCACAAAGCAGCAGTAAACCTTCGCCAAGCGGGAGCGAGCCTTCTCGATAATGGTCCGTAGTGTCAAAATGTGATCCATGGTCTGAAAATCAGTCCGAAATCCCGTTTGCCCCTTAGCATGACACTAGTGACCGTCGAGCTCTCCAGATAAAATAGTGTTCAGAACTGTAGCATAGAGTTTGGCAAAAGTGTGCCCAACCATGATGGTTCTATAGTTCCCAAGGTCCGAGGCCGCACCAGTCTTATGGATCAGGTAAATGATGTGTCGAGACCAAGAGTGAGGAAACCCAGTGCAAACCACTCCGTTGAAGAGCACAGAGAGAAAAGAACCCAGAACACCGATACCAAGTTTGAAGAGTTCCGCTTGGAACCCTTCCTCATCAGCTGTCCTGCTAGTGCTCATCAACCTAACCGCCTCGCAGGTGTTGGAGAATGTGAAAAGATGGCAAGAGGGTGATGGAGAATGTGAAGAGATATGCACTTCATAATTAAATCCTTCGTAGACACTAGAAAATAAACAACAAAATAATGAACAAAGAATAATTAATGCGTGTGAAAAAAATTGCTAAGAATAATACTACTTTTTATGGAACAAATAAGATGATTTTATAAATTAAAGATGAACTTTAAAACAATTGTGGACTAGACCCAAACCTATGGACTTGATCCCAAACAACAACACAAACTCAATATAGGGTTATTAACTTTTTCTGATGGGAAAATCATACTTTCAAGCCCAAAATAAATCAAAATCTAGAATATTGATTAATGACTTCATTATATATTAGCCCACAAAAAACCACTATTAATTTAGTATAATTCATGTTGAGTTGTATGTATTTTAATGATTATGAGAGGTTAACCTAATATTTATAGATACCATTCAATAAACATGGTTTTGTATGATTTAAGAATTATTGCATCTATTAGTCTAGTTATTTAGTTTTGTGTATAAGTCATTATTAGATAAAATTCCCCAATAATAGATCTTTATTTTATACCAACCAAATATATGTGACACCACTTGGAATGCCCTATTCAATCAATCTAGCATATATATTTGATAGTAATTAATCTCCCCTTGAAAATTGAAAAGAACTATGGCTAATAATGGTGGTAGTGAACAATATTAAATGCCACTTTTGGTTTCATTTCATTCTTATGCAAAGGAATCAATTTTTTGGTAGATAAGTCATTGTATACTTCAAATTATTTATATGTATAATGTTGGGGAAAGGGTTCATTATTCTAAACATTCAATCTAGTAATAAAACCCATTCCCACCATCATGTTAAAGAATAACTCAATTGGCCCAACTTCAAACCAATTGGAAAAAGTTGGCCTCAAATGGGTGATTCAATTATTCTTTATTTTGTGTTTTTGACATGATTTGATAAGATAGAACAGTAAGTATAAAGATGTAAATTTGACAATAATCAACATAAATAGTAAGCTACAGAACAAATATGCCACCTCCAAAAATGAATTTGGAAATAAGAATAAGAAAGGAGCATGTCACTTGAAATTTGAACTTGAAAATGAGGGACTATGTGGCTAAACAAGCTAGTCCTAAAGGTTTTTGATGCATATATCATGAATGGATTTTAGATTAGGATGCCTCATGGATAATCTCCCTGAAAAATTTGTCAGAAAAGTGTTGGACTATGTGGATAAGCCACAACATCTAGGGTTTTATGTTTCTTCAAAGTATGAATAACTTTGTCTTAGTCCACACTTTCTGAATCTGGAATTCCTTTGTCAGATATGAATTCTTACACTCAAGAAGAAAGAAAATGGTGTTGGACTATATAGGGGCTTGCTTAAGTAAAGCTCCATGTAGGAATTCGCGACTAATTGGTCAAATGTGTATGCTGACTGCTAGATACCCCTTTCCGTGGTCGTCCGAACATGGGGTGGGTAATAGTCGACATCACAAGTATAACAAATATTGACGACTGTCACATTTCATCGTCAATTGTTGTACCCAGGTCACTATCAGTTGATGATTCAAATTTCTATTAAACGCTCTAGGAGAGGGAAATCCTTTGCATCAAATGATGAAGGCTATAGTTTGAAGTTGTTATACCATAACTTAAAGAGAAGGGCATAACACAAAAATGCCTTACAAATCTAAAACTATTTTACTATTTCTTTACATTGATTTCTATATAGGGGCTTGCTTAAGTAAAGCTCCATGTAGGAATTAACCTCCCCTACAACAATGATGTATAAAAGAAGGGTAAATTTGAAGTAAAATGTTGAATTGACAATGTTATACCTTTGTTATTAATTCTCCTTGCCTTGAAACCTTCATGAAAAGTTGATTTTGCTAGGAAGGAGCTCATGCATATTTGCACTCATGGAGGAAACATATGCACTTGATCCTAGATACCATCTTGAATGCTTGAATCCTTCAATGCTTGACCTCTCCTTCACTGTCTTGAATATGACATAATACTTGCTTAATTACTTGATGAGAGATGTGAATTCCTTGATGTGTGATGTGAGAATGAGGTGCCATGTTAAAATAAGGGGCGATGCTTCTTTTTATACCTAACCTCGTGAAATGTGCGGATGCTTTCAAAGAAGACTGTCCATCAGGAGCATTTTCCAGCTCATCATTTTTTGATTGTTGAAGGGTTCAAACTTGGGCCCCTTTTGTCTAGACTATGGTGCCTAGTGTCATAGTTGATCAAGGGTACTAGGGTACTAGGCATCATAGTTGAGGAGGACTAGGGTGCTAGGCTCCCTAGTCTAGTCCTCTTGGGCTGGAACAAGGTTAGAAAGATATAAAACATGCTAAATTTCCAAAATCATGCACTATTTTGTGCACAACCAATCAAAATTGGTACTTGTGAAAAAGGTGAGGAGTTTTTATGGGAAATGGAGATTATTGGATATAGTAGATATTATTTAGAATAAAGCGTTTTCCATATGAGAAAAGGATAAATTAATGACATGATTATGGTGCTCATATCTAGATCTAGGGAGTAGACCCAAAAAGGTCCAAGTGGTTAGTATCCTCAATTTCGAAACCTTATGATTATCATTCACACTCCTCTTAATGGAGAGTTTTTCTATGTATCTAATTATTTTTGTTTTGTGTAAGAAAAACTAAAACATTTAGTTCAAATAGATCAAAAAATTATTTTGCATTTTTTCATTATATGTTTGTTTTTTTATGTTCCCCTTTAAGTCCCTAAAAATAACATAATTACAACATTTATGCAATGATGTTTTCTTTGACTCATTTTTCTCAAGTTCTTTAAGATTTATGTTTTAATTTGGAATTTATTTTTATCAATTTGAAAATTATTTTTATCAATAGACTTTTCTAATCTTTTGATTATTGGGTTAGATTGATTATGAGATAATAAAAAAATAGAAATCATCATTTTCTATGTAATTGCAACATCTTATGTTATATGAAGCCACATTCTTTTATGTGGACATTTATTGTACAAATGATTTCTCTATTAAACCAACTATATGAATTGATTGCTCACATTTCCTCACCTTGATTACCTTCTTTTTCCGTTGCAAGGCTTGTTTCAAGAATGCAAAAAATGTAGACTAAAATTTATCTAGTTTCCCTCATAAAGATGCATAATACTATTCAAAATTGTGGAGTTATAATTTTCCCACACTTATCTTGATGTTGGAGCAACACTTTAAAAATGAATATAACTTTTATATACCATAAATAATTAATAATATATAATATTATGGCTACTAATTATTTTTACATGAAATTTTAAGAATGCTTTGTTTCTACTATATATATTACTTTTTATTTTTAGATTACCATCCATGCATTTGAGTACCATTTGAGATTTTCTAATCATAAAATTTAAAATCTAGGTTAATTTATGGAATTAGTAAGTGAAGGGAACAATTCTAAATAGAGTTAGGCATATTGAACAATGTTTTTTTTAGTTTGGGTTTTGTTTTTTATTTTGTTTGTTATGTTATTTTTTTAAGTTGGTAATTTTTAAGTGTGTGAAGTGTACATATAGCTTTGTAAATTAGCATTATAAATTATCTATTTGAATTGATAAAAAAATTAACATTACAATATGAGATGTTTATGGAAAATTTTCAATTATTGTATGATTTTTTCATATTTAATTCTTTTAACTTGATCTCAATATTTTTATTGATTTGAAAAAGGAATTGGATAAATACTAGATGCTTTAATATGTGGAAAAGCTACTTGATTATCTAGAAATCAAAATTCTTGATGGAAATTATATAATGGACAAGTAGGTACTATCAAGAAAATCTCCCATTGTTGTGAGCCCAATATTAATCATTTTCCTTATTTCTAGAAGATCACGTGTATAGGTAAAATAAAATCCATACTCACTTGTGAACTTAGAAACCGTTTGCATTTTTAATCCTTCCAAATTAACCTCATAACTAGCAGGAATATGAATCTAGCACTACATCGACGTATTATATTTCCTAAAATATATTCAAGACTAAAGTAAATGGGAAGAAACTATAGAAGTGAATGTTTTTGATTAAGTAAAATAGGTTTTACAAGGTGCTTGAAACCCAATACAGAGCTAAAGATCAGAATGTTTGCCCAGACAAAAAGAAATAGAGCCAAAAAATGAAACAGGCCACCACATGGCCACAACAAAAACAAACTAAACTACTGAAAAGTAAACAACATAGGGACAACCAAAAGAGCCAGGGAACACAATCAGGCGATGATCTCCATCAGGCTTGCTGCCATGGACTCAAGGATCTCCATCTTAGCAGCATGTTCCTTTATCTTCTGGAGATTAGTCAGAGTATCATTCTCTTTCTTCTTCTTAGCACTAGCTCCAGTCCTCTTACCAGGTCTCTCTTTAGTCTTCTGCTCTTTTTCCACACCAGTTTTGGCCGCATTTGTTCCCTCAGGTTTTTCTTCCATTTTATCAATGAGAATCTTGGTATGCTCATTGGAGGCTTTCAGGATGTTGAAGCTTTGTTCAACAATGCTTTTAAGGGCCTCCTCAAATCTCAACATTTTATCCTCCATTTTTTTGACCCTTGTACTCAAATTCATCTGATCTTCAACAATGCTATCAACATTGGTGTAGTCTGTCCCTTTTTCTCTGTTCTTGAGCTCCCCCACTTCATGGAATAACCACTTAATAGACCTGTAGTTGTCCATCATGTTGTTGCTGGCATTATTGAGAAGATCTAGCTCAGATTCCCTCGTATTATCATTGAGAACCACCATAACCGAGTCAATTAGCTCCAACAACTTAATCCTACCATCCTCACCTTCGATAACTTTGGGATTAATGACTTCCCTGGTAATCCCCATTTTAGATATTTTAACATCAAAATTGCACCAAACCGTTTTCCTCACTTGTGCAGACATGTAGCAACAATAATCAATGTCCTGCCCCTTCTCTTTCATCGTGATATGGGGGTCAGAGAGTTGGGGAGAGGGAAATTCCTGGTTAGTGCCATAATGCTCATCTTGGGGCTTCTCCTTCTCCTTGTGGCAAGAGCCAGGGGATTTTCTATGAGTCTGGTCCTCGAGAGTCTTCCAACTAGTGCTATCATCCCTGTTCTTGCTCTTTTTGTTTTGGTACTTCATAATGGCGGTCTACCTTCTCTTTTTTCCTTTTCCAATGGATATCTCTTCCTCACCATCGGTATTCATCCCTTCCTCATTTTCATTATACTCCTCAAAGGATATAACAATGGTAGTATGATTTTTGGAGGGGGTCACCATTTTCTCTTTTTTAATGGTATGAATATTGGCCATACGCTTCTTAGAGGAGGAACCCAAATTCTTCTTTTTAATTGTTAGTAATAACTGAGAGGGGGGGGGGGGGGGGGGGAATTAG
>MU223207.1:1661957-1678855 GCA_018584345.1 Thuja plicata | reverse complement strand
TATGCCCAAGTTATGAGCAAAAAACCAACAGGTACCCTAAAAAATGAGCTCGCTGAAAAAAAAACAGTCACTGGGCTAAAATTGACGCCCATACGGACGTCACCAGACTGTTTGAGCGGCGCCGCCGGCGGTGGTGGTGGCCGGGCGGCAGCCGGGTGGCCCGTGAGCGGCGCTGCGGCCGGGCGGCGCGGCCGGCGGAGGCAGCGCGCGGGCTGGGAGGCGGTGGCACGTTAGCTGGGCGCGGGCGGTGGAGGAGCTGAGCGCCGGTGGCGGCGGGCCCCGGCGGCGGAGTGGGGGCTGCGCGGTGGCACGCAGGCCAGGGGCGGCGTGCGGGTGGCACGGAGGCTGCGCGCCCGTTTTCCAATTAAAAAAGTAGTTTTTTTAATTTTTTTTCGAGTTTTGACCTCGATTTTTGAGCCGTATGGCCCTAGGAGGCCAAAAAATTTTCCCCTGTGCTCACGGAGGCTAAACTAGTCAAACTTTATGTGATTTCGACTCTCCCGGGCCTTCTGAACGCAATGGCGGAGTCCGTTTTGGCTCAAATGGCTCCAAAAAATAGCGCCTCCTTAGAACTCACAAAAAAAACCCCAGAGAGACTATGACTGACTTCTTCGAATCGTGGCTTCAAACATCTTCAAACCAGACAGCAGCAGGGCGGCTCTGATACCATGTAGGATTTGAGAAACATGCAAATACACAGACCCCGAATACACCTGCATGCAAGAACCTGATACAAAGTAGAAGTACAAAGACGAAAAAGAAGAACTCAGATGTTTACTCAAAATGTGAGAGCAAAATTATCAACTGAATTAATGAAAGACAATTACAAAGTTAGACCTTATAAAGGTGAACGAAACCCTAAAAGGTAAAATACTAGGTTGCACATTATTAATTAAGAATTAATTAATAATGCACCTAAGAGACGCTTAAGCAACTAGAGTAAAAATGAAATAATACTCTAACAGCTCCATCCGAACTGGTGGCAACCATATCCATGGTTTTTCAAAATTTTATGCACTCTAGTTTTTCCTTCTTCATCTTAGTTTCCTGGATTTACATTATATCTGGTCTATGATCCCTTATCATATTCCGTATTACATCCTTCTTATGTGGACCATTAAGTCCACGAATATTCCAAGAGATTAGCTTCATTTCTTATTGGATGTGCATGCATCCTGGATTGTCTTTTGGGTTCCATCCGCTATATTCTTGCAGGCTTCTTCTTGCCGAATCTGGCTCAATTTTTTTCGCCCTGGAGTTTTCAATTTGACACCCACGTCTGCTTTGATCTTGCTCTTGGTTGCTGCTAGGGAGACTGGGGATGTGTCCCTACTATTCTTTTTCTTCTTGACACTGGTCCACTCTCCCACCGTCCCTTCTTTGTATTTCACAAAGAGTTCTTCCATTCTTGTGAGTTGCCCCGGGGTGACCGATTTTAGCAGTGCTTCCATTTTGAATACCTTCTCCGGTTGTTCCTGCTCTGTGCTAGGGTTTGATTCATGGGCGGGATCACCTATCAAATTGTTTTGCGTTGGCAAAAACACTCCAAACTCCAAGGAAGGTTCACAGGATCCTGGTGCAAATGAGAAGTTGTCCAACTCAAGTGGGGTGGGGCTTGAGTCAATCCTTTTTCCATTGCTCTACTCTTCCATGGCACTATCCACTCCTGAGGGTTCCTGCATATTGTTTCCTTCTAGAGCATTTTCAGACTCAGTTGAGGGCTGAAAATCCACTCTCTCCGAGGCAATATCATTTTGATGTATAGGGTACACCATTTTTTCTTTGTTGTTGATGTCTTCTGTTTCCTCTTGTTTCTTTTGTGTTTCAGGGATAACCATTGTTGAATCCTTTTTCTTCCAAACTTGGTTGCTATTTGCTGCAGCCCCTGCTTGAAACATCTGGTTTTCTTTCCAAGGTTGGGGCTTTTGGTACCTGGTCCTTTGTCTTTCCAAATTTGCCAACTAGAGTAAGAGACATGGTTGCAATATTATGGTCAAAGAGAAATAACGTACTTACCCTTTTCATTTTTAGATAGGTCCTTTATAACTAGGAAAAGAGACTTGCCTGTGGAATTTATCTCGAATAGAGTTGACCAAGGATGGTGCCAGGCAAAATCTTCCTTGTCACAAGACTGAGCCTCAGAAATCGCATCTGGACTAGGGAGAGAGCCTTTTTTCCCCGCCGTCCCCACGTCCACTTTACATGGATCTTTCTGTCTGTCGCATGGGACCCCATCCTTGTTTGTTGTGTCTTCATTATCCTGGTCTGCCTGAGGGCCACCTTCACAAGCTCCCGCAGTAGCATCCAACACCTGCAAAGTTGGTTTCCCGCCTACACTCAAATTCAAATTTCCTCCCGCTCCCGCTCCCATAGTTCGATAATAATCGGTTTGCTTGCAGCAGAGTTATAACCTCTTCCTTTTTTACTATAGAAGTGAATGATATTTTAGACTATGGGGCCCTAATATTAATAATCATTTCTCTATGATGTCATAAACAATAGTTTTTGACTTATATTATGCCATACATTTCAAAGAAATATTAAATGATTCTTTATCAAAATTATGCTTGCCTAATATGTACTTCCTCTAGTTGCTAAAATGTACACCTCCAATTCAACACACATCTACAAGGGACTCAAACCAAGTTTTGAGTTCTTAGGAAATATGGAATTTAATTATCAATTATGTAATTACTAAACCCAAAATGCTTCATTTTCATCCATAAGCCAAAAAAAATTATACATGTCTAACAAGATAGTTAAAACCATATTGCCATATAAATGAAACTCTCTAGTCTATTTATCACATATTGGGAGGAGAAACAATTGTTGCTAATATTGGCTTCACTCCACTAACATATGAAAATCAATGAACTACTTGAGACAATGATATTTCATAAACTATTAGAGTTTTGTAAAAGTTATTAACTTTAATGATACACTAAGTAATAGGGAAACAAGAGCAATTTTTCAAATTATTCTTATCCATCATTTACTTTAAGGCAATAAGACAATAAGAAGCACTGGAGCAACTTTGTTCACTGCCCTTTGGAGGCATAAAACATTAAGATATAAAAAAATAGAGAAATGAAGTCAACATTCTTGAAGATCATGCACTGAGTTGCTAAATGTTTATTTAGGTGGGCTAAAGTTTGTTGGAGATGGAGGATATATTATTGTTGAACTCTCCCCACTTATTTTGATTTTAAGAGTCATATTTGTTGGGAAAGATGTTGCAACTTGCATCCTAATGTTTCATATTTAATTAATTAATTAATTATTGTCCTCACATGGGAAAGAGGATATCCCAATTTAAGATTGTATTTGATACATTACAATGTGAGTGATGAATTTTAAGAGCACGTAATATCATTATGGCATTATAAGACGTGGGGGTTGTTATGATGAATTCTATGATGCATAAAAGAGCATGATTATACAAAATTGCAGAGTAGACTTGACTTTAATCAACCCTATGATGCATTTTATGAGACATCATAAGACACCTTTGAATGGGGATAATGAAGCCAAAATGAAGTTTCCATCTTGATGAGTTAGTATAATGCATTATGACAACATAAAAAATCATTTATTATTAAATATTTTTTACAATAAAAGGAACAAAACAAGGGTGTTGTCCCTTATAACAACCCTAAGGCGTAAAATAATAGACCAAATGACTATTTACAATAAGGTCTAGAATAAACCATTAACAAAACCCTAGTAGCACAACTAGTAACCCACATCAAGAGTGGGGATACGACTCATCCACATCGTGGGGAGGAGAACGAGG
The DNA here is from genome assembly GCA_018584345.1 of Thuja plicata. NCBI lineage: Eukaryota > Viridiplantae > Streptophyta > Pinopsida > Cupressales > Cupressaceae > Thuja > Thuja plicata. Next base: position 1,675,062 of record MU223207.1, on the reverse strand, counting down.
GACTGCAAGGCAACTTTTTGTTCATTGATGGACAACTGTCTAGGTGATACTTTCAGTAGGGTCCCCACCACCCAGGGGAGTGGTGTAACCATTTTTGCAAGACAATTGGGTGGTCCCACAATAGTGGGTTACATTTTTTTGCCAACTTTGACACTGAAAAGAACATTCCGAAAAAAACTTCGCATTCAAACACTTATTGCTGCTAAACTGTTAGGAATTTAAAGATGATGTAAACTAGTGATTTTTAGCATTTTTTGTGTAGATTCTAAATATTTTTTTTTGGAATTGATTTGTATCCATTTTTCATCTCCTTCTAAAACTAGTTTTTAACAAAAAATAACATTTTTAAAGAGTGACATTCATTTATTGTTGCATTTTTTTTTTCTAAAAGGGGTTTAAAAGTGATTCTTTTGAATTTGGATTTGTAACACCAAAAACTAGTTATTGAAATTGGTTTCATTTGACTATGTTGAATATTTTGTATTTTATTAAGTTTTGAAGTGATGTTAAATATAATTTTGTTGGTTGTCATTGCACCGAAAGATCGACTTATTAATGCCCAATACAACCACTTGACTTATACAAGCATAGGATGTGGTTAAGCTATGTTACAAACCATCACTACACTACACAACACAAGGATACCAAGGCCACAGACCTTGCAACAATCCCCCCTTAGCGCAAGTGCGGGGGTTGAACCCGTGACCTTGGCTATGATACCAATTGTTGGCTATAGTTACACAAAAAGATCGACCTGTTAATGTCCGATACAACCACTTGACTTATACAAGCATGGGAGGTGGTTAAGCCATATTACGAACCACTGATGTGTTGCACAACACAAAGAGACCAAGGGCACACACCTTGCAACAAATTTGGTCATAGGTTCATGAACCAATCCATAACTTGTTTTGTATATATCAAAATTCTTTTTTTTTTGTTAGAAAAAGCACACCAATACCTAGTGCGTAGATATTTTTAAATTTTTTTGTACTTAATTTATTATTTTTCCAAAAGCATTGAACATAGAAGTTGACATATGGTGGAAAACCTATGTTTAGTAAAATAAAAAATACAAAGTCATAATATTTAATATATATTAATATCATAATTATTGGAAAGATTTGTTTGAGTAGTACCATCCTGCATATGGGTTTATCAAATTAATTCATTTGATACACAAAAAGTTAATGTTTTTTATTACTACAAAAACATCTTTTAAAGGGACCCGAAACCCTTTACAAGATGGTCACACAAGATTTTCCATGAAATCCCACAACATGTAATGGAGCAAGACCAACCTGAGGGTTTTACCAAAAGGATCCCAAAACCCGAGAAAAGAGATGCATGAAAACACTAGCATGCAACCAAAAACTAAAGAAAGGAACAAAGAAAAATCCAGTCCAAACCCACAACCAGACACCATTAAGATTTACCTTTGGCCCTGCTCTTGTGGGAATGAAGGGTCATGTCAAAAGAGGGTGAAGACATATTTGGTTTTTTCCCTTTCATAGTAGTCCAACCCTCTTCCACCTTAGCAGCCACATCCTGCCAAGCCAAAGAATCCAGCGCTGGAGTCCCAATACCTTGAGAGGGGAGACCAACAACACCCACAAAAAGAACCAGAGATAGGGCCAAAAAAATCCTGAGAGACAAGGCCAGCAACAGACAGAGAGACAAAACCAAAAACACCCTCAATAGATAAAGCACAACCTCTAGCTAAATCCCTATTAGAGGAAACAACTTCCTGAGAAACAATCGGTGCAGAGCGACCAACACCAATCATCCCAGAAACACCATCATGAGAAGGAACTGCGCAAGGAAATTGAGGCACATTGGCCATAGTACAATCACCATCTGATGACAGAACAAATTGAGAAAAGGGCGCAAGGCAAGGAGGGTCCTGCACAACCACCTGGAAAAAAGATCCTCTTCTCAACTGTATAATGCTGAGCTGAGGCACCGTGCCACCATGAAGCAGAATTTTTATTTTTCTTTAAACCACATTGCTCCATCACATGACTAGTATTGAAGCATATTATACGCCTAAAGGGAATCCCTTCAAAGTCTAAAGAATGGATCCAATAGCCCTTAAAAGTTTCAAGTTTAATCTCTGCTAGAAGCCACTTAGAAACATCGAAATCAACTAGAATTCGGGCAAATGTGGAATGAAAAATATAAGGAGATTCCTCATTTAACATTAGGAAGTCCCCAAGAGCCTCACCCACAACCTCCAAGAGAGAGTAAGTCCATAGATAAAGGGGAAGGTAGGGAAGTCTAACCCAAATAGGGATCTTGTTGAACATTTCAGTAGAAGGGTTGAAATCAGGATGCCGAGGCTTAACCATTAGCATAAATCTATCTTCCCAACTAAAACAACAGTCACACAAAATCTTAGTTCTATCCATAGAATTCTTAAATTTAGCAATACAAAATCCCTTTGCCACAAGGAAAATATGAACAGTACCAGTAATGATGGGCTCCCAATGTTGAGAGATCTAGACGTGTAGCTCTAGGAGACTGGGCCAAAAGCCTCAAAACTGACAGATCACACCATGGGAAGAGAAGGTAGAAACATTACGATCAATATCCCTCTTTGTCTTCACATCCATCCTGAAAGCGATAGAATTTCACACAAGGAAGGGACCCCTAACAATAGGGCAAGACTTAGACCCCACACTAGGGCACTGCTGGTCAACAACCCTAGCCACTAGAAAAGTCTCTCCTGTGACAGGATAAGACACCCCTTTAGCAGCTGACCACAAGGGAAGTAGGGGCCAAAACTAATGGGCAAACCTCGGTAGAAGAGGATGACACAGTCGCCATAGAAGACACAAAGGCATCCGCGGAAGCAGAGACATCAAGCAGAGGATGGGAACCCACATACAAGGAATCCCCTCCCTTGTGCGAGAGCACAACACTAGTGATAGCCAGAGGGTTTCCGCCTCCATCATACAAGGAGGAAGGGCCAGGGCGAGCACCAAGAGTTCCCCATCCGCCGTCGTAGGGTTGCAAGAGGAAACCCTAGCCTCAATAACCTGTAAGGAAGAAGCAGGAATTTTGAATCCAATGTATAATGAGAAAGATGTAAATGTAGGCCGACCTATTGTTTCATAAAGGAGACTCCATTGTACAGGCATTACTAAGGAGTAGATAAGTTATATCAAAGAGAGTTTAATCTATATTTTCAATTAATTCCTTCAAACGGGACATCTCAAGACTTAAATCATCATATTTTCTTAAAAATGTGTGATTTCAACAAAAAATAAGATGTTCAAAAAAGTGTAACCCAGTATTGTGGGGTCACCCAATCAACACTAGGAACAAAGTGTTAGCAATGATTTACCTCATCAACCAAAGTTGGAGCATATCAAGAGCATCTATTAGAGGAGGGTCCACACTTAAACCCTTCAACACCACTAAAAACTCAAACACTTCTTATAGTAGATCAACAAAAATTAAAATTAGACCATTCAACACAATTTGCACATGATGACACCATATTTATGCGAAAAACTCAACAATGAAAAAACCACGGTGAGAAATCTCACAACATAAATAGGATTACAACTTTATTTTAGAGTATCTACCCAAGGAAGCAACAACTCCCCGAAACATCAATTTTATGGCTAAAACCAAAGGAAGTTCATTGCTCCCTCAGAATAAAAATACTTATAAAAAGAGGCTACATGCTTAGAATATCATGAAAACTTCATAAGTTTTCATCGCAACACATTACACCATCAACAACCTTCAGCTCACTGCCTCTGGCACACTTTTGAGCTTATTCAAACATACATACCTTCAAATCACCACTTTTGGTAGGTATTAAGAATTTATTCACATGCTTCTCAACACCACACAACTTCACACCTTTTCAACAACTTAAAACTGATTTGGTCTTCATTTATATCCTTCGCAAGCACCAAAAATATTCTCCAAGTTGGTCATGATGAAATGTGTAGACATGAAACATACATCGACCAAAGAGGTCGACCCCAAACACTTCCATGAAAAAAGAGAAGAGAAGTAAATGCAAACCAAGACAAGAGATAAATAAGACCCAATATACTGTAACACACCTCTCTATGCTAGCTCAAGCCACACATAATTTCCAAAAATAACTCCATGTCGGATAGACAACCACTTATTCTTCCAAACATCAGCTCCATCAAGACTAAGAGCTATTGTGTAGAAATCATAACAACATCATATGCCTTTCAACATCCTTCTTGTTGACTGTGGTGTTAGCACGAATAGTGATAGGAGAGTGAAAATGAATCTCCTCTCTTGAAAAGTGAAATAATCATTTCCAAAGTTACTAAAGACTAGTTCTTAGCCGTGTAGGAATGTTTAGTTGAAATGACATGATTGCTTTATGAGGGGCCTTTGCTGGTAATAGGAATGATTCAATTAGATCAAGAAAATTCCGTTCTTTCTCACTGTGATGATTCTCTCTTTTTTGGGGGTTTTTAAAGATAACTTACAATAAATAGATCTAAAAGAAAATGCATTTAAAAAAAAAATTAAATTAAGATTATATTGAAAAACAACCATTCAAAAGCTTAGAGGAGTACAATAGAAAAATCAAATTAAACTCAACTACTTGGACAATGATTCATCATGCGATATCTTGTCACTTTATAGTTAGATTAGATCATCAAGAACACTTAAATAAGAATGAGAAAACTCTTACCCCACATGACTATAATGCAATCGTCAAGGAAATTTAATTAAACAAATATTTCTCAGAATTCATCAAATCTCAAGGCCATTACCTAGGAGCGCATATGAGACGAATTCCCCAGTATCTATGAAATGTGCTCAATCAATTTATCATGCCAAACAAGACATGCATGTGATCAACAATAGCATTCAAAAATAATGTTTGGAAACAATGCAACAAGAACAACTTTGAACCAATTTTGTATTGAAATTCTCAATGTTCATCAACAATATACACATGGGGGATGACCCTTTGGTGAAATGGTGGGGCTTCTTGCCTGTAGTACCTACAACCAAGGTTCAAACCTCATGGGTTCATCTCTACAGTGTTAACAATTTTGCATGTATTTACTTGGGGAGAGCTTTGGAGAAATGGTGGGGATTCTTGCTTGTAGTGCCTACATCCTTGGTTCACTCCATATATAAAAAAAATGCGATGTCTGCTGTTGCCTCCGCTAGGGATTCTCCTTCCATGAAGCGTCCTGCTGATACCGCTTGTACTCCTGAGGATGATCGCGTGGTTGCCTCATTGGTGGCTGTGGCGAAAGAAAAACTTGTTTCGTTTCCACCTGTTGCTGAGGTTGCTGCTCATGTTTTTGCCTCTTCGGTGGCTGCGGCTGGTGCTAGGAGTGAGGTGGAGGCTTCTGCCCTAGCTGCGCCTGCTCCTAGGTGGCTTAGGGTTATGTTGTTAGTGGCTGGGGATTCTGTTCCTTTGGTGCCTACTGTGGATCTTCCTACTGCTAGGGGCTCCTCTTTGCGAAAGTCTGCTGCCTCCAAGCTATCTTCAGCTTCTAGAGATAGAGTTTCTGCTCCTTTCCCTCTCTCTAACCCTCTTGTTCTCCCTCTGGGAGGAGAGGTTGTGGAAGCCATTGATCATGCTTCCTCAGTTCTCGAGGAACATGGTCTTATTTGCATATTTAAGGGTATCTAGCCGAGTCTTCCAGATTTGCATGCCTAGATTTCTCGTCATTGGGAACCAATCATTTCTGAAACTTTTCACATTTTTCCAATGGCAAGGGGTTTTTTCATTGCCAAGTTTGAGATGGGTGCTGATAGGAAAGTGATACTATGTGATCATTTTTTTAGCTGGAATGCCTGGAGCATGCTCATGATGAAGCCTTGGCATCCTGACTTTGATGCTTCTATTGAGTCCTTCTCCAAGGTTCCTACTTGGGCGAGGCTTCCTCATCTCCCTCTTCATTTCTGAGTTAACTCTCTTCTTGAGGCTATGGGTGAGGCTCTAGGGGACTTCTTGATGGTTGATGAGGAATCAGACGATATTCTTCACTCAACTTATGCTAGGATCTTGGTTGATTTGGACTCTTCCAAGGGTCTTCCAGAAAAGATAAAGTTGGTGCATCCTAAAGGGTCATGGATCCAAACTTTGGATTATGAAGGCCTCCCCTTCAGATGCAGGAGATGCTTCAATACTGGTCACTTAGCGGACCAGTGTGGTTTGGAAAAGGTTAAAAAACCTGCTTCTTGGTGGAAGGGGGCCACCTCCCAACATTATTCTATAGTGAAGGATTCTTCTATCAAAATTTTTTCTCAGGTTGTCTCTTCTTCTCAGGAGTTAGATGAGACCAATGTGCCTCTTAGGTCAGCTGATGGATCTTCCCTGGGAGTTGTCCCCTCTCCTTGTACTGATACTGATGCTCAAGGCTCTGAGGGGAGTGGGGCTTCTGCTCCTCTTATTGGAAACTCCTCGTTGGTTTCTTCTAAAATGGTTGCTTCTGAGTCATCTTCCGATGCGGCCTCCTTGGATTCTCCTAGCACTATCCTGGGGCAACCTCAGGTTTTGGGGGTCCTGAATCTTGTTTCGACTTCTTCACTGGAAATGGCTAAGAATGTGGATGATGGGTGGACCTCTGTTAAAGGAAAGAAAAATGCAAAACGTCCGCCCTCTTTTGATATGTCTCTTCATTCTCAGAAGGTGAAGAAATAATTTGTTTTGGGCTTTCCTTTGCTGGCAGATGTTTTGTTGCTTGCTGGAAGCTTTTGGGCTGCTGGTTTATGCTATAATTAATTTTATGCAGCTTTTTATTTTTGTTAGGGTGCTAGATTTCTTTTTCTGGTATCTTCCTTTGTTTCCAGGTTGAGGGAGCCTGTTTTAAAACCCTCGAGGTGGTGTTATTTTGTCTCGTTAGAGAGTGCTTCTTTGAATATCTCTTTTGACCTTATTGTACAGAGTTTCGAGGCCCCTTCAAAACCTGTATTTACCTTAATAAAAAATAATATACACATTAAAATTTCAACACCATTTATTTGTAATATTTTCACAAAGAATTTACAACCCTTATTAAAATAAAATCAAGTGTTTAAATAGTTTTTCAATTACACAAATGTCAAACTTGAAACTAGGGTTTCTGAGCATGATTATAGGCCAATTAGAAATTAAAACTACAAAATAACTCATCAAAACTTATTCAAAACTAAATCAAGCTTGCTAGAGACCATGTGCATAAGTTCGACACCATTTTGGAGCTCCAAAAAGCTCAAAACATGCCCTAAAATCATGGGTTTGATTGGCCATTTTGGTGCTTGGACAACTATATGACTATTGGGCCGATCTAGCATATTTTGTGGGATCCATTGACTGCTTGCGACTCAAAATTCATTGCTACTTGACCTAGTGATGTCTTTTAGACATTTTCTACAACCAAAATTCCTAGTTCAAACTATGTAGTGGTGTGGCATTTCTTTTATTGTTGAGTTAAATTGTTGGCACTGCAAAATTTCCACAAAAAAGTTAAGAATGTTTTCTACTTACAAGTGAGCGACGACCTCCGAAAATTGTTTATTGAAAGCCTTGACAACTAAATTCAATTCGTCTATATTTGGTGTCTTGATATACTTCAATTTTACCTCTTGCCTTTTTTTAAAGATTTTTAATTTTTACTCTTATCTTTGAACTGTGGCAACTCTTTTTGCATATTTCACAACTCATACTTAATATCCATCATTTTATCTATTTTGTCCTTGTTACACTCCATGTAAATTATCTTTAAATTCTTGCACTATATATTCTATGTTTCTCATCTATCCCTCTACTTCCTAAAATATGCAAGATACCATTTTAACAAAATCTTTAGCTCTTTGTAACAAGGTGTAAGCCACCTCTCCATTTTTTATGATCTTATCCTTCATTTTCTTATGAGTCATGATCACCAATTTGGTAGCCCTTATCCATTCTATGGGAATCTTCTTATCTTCTCCCTCCAATGTTGTTTCTTGAGTATCTTATTAGTGTTGGTAGACTTAATTATCCACAAAATTGGGAAGCAGTCCTCCCACATCAAAATTGCTTCATCTATGCTAGTTCCAACTTCTTCCCCTGTGACCATATTGTACAAAATATTGATCTGACCTTCTATTGATTGGTAAAGAATTGAAGTCTTTCTAATCACTTCTTCACCTAGGGTCTCAATATCTTGGTGCCACTCAAGTTCTAGTAGGATGAATGCGTCTTTACCCAGAAATTTAGCATATGACTTCAAAGAAACTTGCAAGCTTGAGAACGGGATAGATGAGTCTAATGGTCCTATGATATGGCCAATATACCTTTTTAATTCATGTAGATTATGTTTTGTATTCTCATCCTTTTTAATCCTCTTGAAGAGGACAATTATAAACTCTTGCAGTAGATGCTTCTCTCCCTCCCTTGTGGGCACCAAAGTCTACCTCTTACATTTGATAATCTTGTTTGTGCACATGTCTTCTTCAAACTTATTCATGGCAGAAACAATACAATTTGAGCTTTCTAACGTGCATGAGCGTCTGCAGTGACAGAGAAGATTCAGGTCTCGTACCTTCATGTCTTGCTAGTCCCATGAAAAAATGTCTGGTGTTCCCGTAATAGAGAAATTGATTGCTCTCATTTCTACTAATTGAGCTTATTGTTAATGTGAAGATATTTCTTCTGCTTAGTGGTTTAGAACAAATGTATCACCCCAGAGGATCTTCAGAAGAGAGGATTTCAGGGGCCTTCTATTTTTGTTTTGTGTAGAAAAAGTGAGGAGACTTGCTCTCATCTCTTTTTCTAGTGTTCTTTTACTAAAGAAATGCGACATTGGTGGTGGGGAGTTTGAAAGCATGCTTGTGTTCTTGCCAATTCTTTGGTTGAGTTTTGGAATAGTCTAGGTTGACCTCCCGCTAATAGCTCTTTCCTTTAGGTGGCATGAGATATTGTACCTTGCTTTATTATTTCACAATTGTAGCTAGAAAGAAATTGCAAGAGGATGGATGATGTTGATTGACATTTGGCTGTTGTGGGTCACCAGTCTTAGTTGGAGAGACACTTTGAAATCTGTATCTTTTTATTATATTTCATGTGGGTGGTTTTGGTTAGCAATTTGTTTGGCCAAGTGGGTTTCTGAAGCATTAGATGGTTGGAATGTTGGAAATCGGGGCGAGTTAGTGGTGACCCTTTTGAGGTTGCTCTTTATTAGTTTCCTAAATCTGCTCTCTTTTTTGAACTTGTGAACCTTTGATTTATACTGCTATTTATGTTTCATTAAATTTTTACCTCCTTTTTATTTAAAAAAATCAACAAATACTATCAAAAATATTAGAACTGTTATTGCTTGCCAAAGATGGTTGTTGAAGAGGAGCTAAAACACAGGGAAGAAAATATGGAAGAAATAAAATAGCAAGTGGATGGACAAGTGGAACATAAATCTTCATGAGTGCCCAAACACTAACTAGGAGATAAAAAGTGGGGGTGAGAAAAATTCAAGAATGCCATGTGGACAAAACTAGGTAGGGAAAAAACACATTATGTCAAAGAATTTAATCCCATGTGGGAACATGATGATAAAGACTATTTAAGATACACAATTAAAGGAAAGGCCAAAATTCTAATCACATAATTAATGACTAGCTCTCATCGTTTGAGATGCAAAACTAGTAGATGGACAGTACCCAAAGAAGCGTGGGAGGAAATAACCTCTAATTTTTGCAGCAAAGGAGTAGTGGAAACTAAATGACATTTTATCAAAGAATGTGCAACATACAAGGATATATGTTATTAATACAAAGACAACTTAAAGGTGAACATTCTTAATGAACTTTTCGAAGAGGCAAAATTACACCAAACGGCAAGTTTCTTACTTCAGATTCACAACAGAAGAGTCAACATGGAGAAAATTCAGCATGCAGATTAATTTGTTATCTCCTAGTCTCTTAGATCGTGGACATCATTAAAATTCCTTCATTCATTCCTTTTCCCAATCTTACCAATCTTAGGGAGACTTCAATATTGTCATAGAATTTTAAATATCCCGAATATGTCGTAAAATTATCACCCTTTGTAATTTTGGGTCCCACGCTTACTTCCGGTTATGGAGAATTGTCATAATATTTTTAAATCTAAGATTTCAAGATGTACATAGGTTTGGAGTTTTTAAAGTTTGGATTTTTTTTTTTTATTTAAATTTTTTTTTTTGGATTTTAGATTTTGTTCCAAGTTCCTTTCACGTTCTTGAGAATCCAAAGGAACATCATATTTTTCACATTTTAAAATTTTGGGAATTTTGGGTTTCACGATTTGAAGAGATTTTAGGACTCTAACAGATTTTAGCATAAATTTAAGATTTAAACTTTAAATTATATAAAAAATTTAAAAGTTTTAATTTTATTTGTTTGTCTTTCAAAACAGGTTTCATTCATTGCAAGAATTTAAAACTTATTTAAATTTTTAAAAATTAAATGTTCTTTTATATTAATACTTCAATATATCCATAATTTAAATTAAACTCAAATTTTAATTATTTTAATATTGAAATAATTAAAATATTAATAAAAAATCTATTTGTATTTTAAAATTTAATTTTGTTCAAATGATCTGATTTTTTTTGGATTTTTAATTTTTAATTTTTTTTATATTTTTAAATTTTTTAATGTTTGTAAATTTTTAATTTTTAATTCTTTCAAAATATATAGAATAGTTTTCTCATCACTAGAAAGAGTTTTTTTTGCCTCTCTAAAATGATAATCTCTTTCCCCATTTTGTAATTTTTCAAATATAACCAATCACAATAAAAATTATATAAAAATCTAAATTTAAATTATTTAAAAAATTTAATTTTTATTTGTTTTTTAATAATACAACATCAAAACAAGGGTGTTGTCCCTTTCAAAAAATAGTACTATTGCTAGAGATAGGGCATCTGGAGCCGTAGTGGCCATTGTTGAAAACCTTGCCCCAGTCTTTATCCTCCATGTCACTAAGAGGTAGAGAGACTTGACAAAACTATGCATCACTCTACAATTGAAATGGGCCACACTTCTCATTACTTTCTCCATGTCGGCAAGTTTTACTTTTTTATTTGTTAAACTTTTAAAACAAGTTCAATTTATTGCAAGAATTTAAAATTTATTAAAAATTAATTTAAATCGTATTTATATCAATACTTTACTATATCTAAAATTTAAATTAAACTTAAAATTTTAATAATTTAAATTTAAAAATAAATAAAACATTATTTTTTAGATCAAATCTAGTAAACTAGGTGAAATGAGGATCTATGAACTAAGTGAGGCTACACAAACCCTCGAGTCCAGTGAGGTTTGAACCTTGGGTGGGGGACAACAACTACACCACCACTTAACACCCACACTAAAAGGTAATTTTTGATATTTGTTAATAGTTAATTTTTTCATTTTTTTCATTTTTTGGATTTTGTGAATCTCAAACCTATTAGGAAACACACAAGATGAAAAAGCTAAAAAACAAAGATACAAAGTGATAATGAAGGCCACCACAAGAGACCCCATGCCCAAGAACATGTTGAAGCATTAAGGGCCCGTTTGGTTGCACCCCATAACCGGGTTATGCAGCCCATAACCCGGTTATGGGGTGCAATTCCTTGTTTGGTGACCTCTAAATCGAATGTGAATATGGATTTGCAAATCCCCATTTGTGCCAAAATGTGGATGTCTGAATTCCTGCTGAGGAGGTGGAATGACTTTCATCTTCATGGTTTTCATAGAGATTAAAGCCATTTTAACTTTGCCGTCGGGTCCAGTGCACTCCAAGGTTTGCATGATTAAATTGGTTTATATATCTTGTCGGGTCCGGAGCACTGCGTAGATTTAACTGTTGGAATGTGGATTTACAAATCCATCTTCCAGGGCAACCAAACAGTCCCAAAAAAGCATAACCGGGGTTTGCATAACCAGGGTATAGATAACCATGATTTGCATTATTTTTCAATTCCCCAACCAAACAGGCCCTAACAGATCATGACATTAAAACCATGACCACAATATTAACACTATAATACTTTGTTGCAACTATAATTACACAGCGAATTCTATTCATTTTGAAATTGGTTCCATATATTATTTGAAATTTCAATATAAAAATAATATTTAAAAGTGTTATCTAATAACTTATAAATATAAATATTTATAACTATATTGCCTAAATGATTAATAAAAATCTTATGCTGATTAAATTTGAGAGTCCTATGATCGTATCTAAGAAGTTGCTCATCGATTTTAGGTGCAATAAAGATGAGTCCCATAAAAAAATCAGTTGGAGAGTGAGGTCGACTCTCAAATCCATTTATGGGCATCGCGAATGTAAAAGCACAACTTCAATTGGGGAAGATAAATAACAAACAAATGTTCATTGAAGCATCCTCTCAGATCATTCCAAATTATAGATGCTCATCCATTTTATAAATTAGATAGTAGACTGGAGATCAATGAGCACAGAAGCTGACACTAATTCAATTTTATTCTACAGTGCAGCCTTAAATAAATAAATAAACGAATTCCTCTCAGTATTAATGGAAATAGAATAATCAATCTTGTACAAACAGAGCATTAACAGAGACCCATATTCTTCAATGCTGAAGACAGCCAAATCTTTCTCCACAGCATTCTTTGCGCTTCATTTTCTCTTGAAATACCCCATCTATGGTAGTGGCCCAAAGATTGTTTCTTTATTTGAGCAGAGAGTTATTGTAATGAATGTTTGATGACCTATACAACTTCAGAACAAGGAAATCATTAGTTCATAGTTATCATATTCAATGCCTTTAGAAAATTAAATTGTAAGGAAAAACATTCATGAAAAATGTTAGAAAAGGCTCACCTACTCGAAGGGAACACCCTTATAGTGGTGGAGGTGGAGAATGGTAGTAGTATGGGAGATGAGGAGAGGGAGATGGAGGAGGAGGGGACTTGTAGATGTAAAGTGGGGATAGAATGGGAGGTGGGGGTGATGTGTAATGATATGGTGGTGGGGAAGGAGATGGATGTGGTGGAGACTTGTAATGGTAGGGAGGAGGAGGTGAAGGGGATGGTGGGGTAGGAGACTTGTAGTAGTAGGGAGGTGGTGCTGAAGGGGATGGAGGAGGAGGAGACTTGTAGT
>MU223207.1:1651136-1661229 GCA_018584345.1 Thuja plicata | reverse complement strand
AGGTGGGGACTTGTAATGATAAAGGTGAGGAGGAGTTGGCGAAGGAGGAGGTGGGGACTTGTAAGGGGGACGAGGAGATGGTGATGGAGGGGGTGGAGATGGAGGAGGGGGAGATTTGTACTCATATTCACTCAGAATAGGGCCTCCCTGTGCATTAGCAGAAGCAGCATTGTTGATGATGGCAATGAATCCCAGCAGCAGCAGTGTAATAAGCTGGGGGCAGAGGGTGCCGCCTCTTCCCCATTGAATCTCCACCATGTCTGCCTCTCTAGAGCCAAAACAACAGCAGACAATGTCAGTGCTTATCTAATGCACTTGACAGAACAAAGTCTGCTTTTCTTCCAGAGGAGCACAGAAACTGCTATTTGATATGCAAAGCAAAAGCAAGAAAGTGTTTAAATAGCAGAGAAGTAGGTTCCTCCAACGCTCTAATTAACAGTTCACATTCATTTTGATCGATCCCAACGAAAAGACCAGTCAATCTCAATTAAAAAAAGAGTTACAAGCCATGAAAAACAAAAACGAAATCATTCGCAAGCAAACTAAAGTAATTAACAATAACCACTGCCACCATTTTCTAGTTACCTTATTAATTTAGACCGAGTCAGCCGGTGGCTTGAGAGTAAAAGCACACATGGCATGGCCTTAATTTATTTTATTTACTTGACCTTAACTTTTTATTTTATTTTCTTCACCTTGTCCTTATATTTCATTTACGCGAGCCTCATTTTTCTGTACGCCGTATGAACTCATGCAATAGCTGGATTTGTCTATACATTTTAAATTGCAAATTATTACTTTGGTGAGGAGGTTTGACATTAAACAGTTGATAGTGAGAGCCACTTCCTCACGAGGAAACCCCTCCTTCTATGGGGAGGAACTTTCCATGCATCATAGAGTTTGGGAAACGTCCAAACAGCAAACTAAAACTTAAACGTAACTTTTAAGGAAGGAGGGGTTATAATATGTGTTCAAGCAATCTAACACTTAGTTTGTGATGAGCATTTTTATAGAGTTATTTCACTCGACTCAAGACTTTAAAGTCTCTACACAAGCATTGCTCAAAGTTTTCATTTACGTATCTAGATTTTGAGTTTTGTAGATTGTTTTCGTTTAACAAATTTTCAAGGCTTGGTAGATCAAAAGTTGTAGATAAACTACCATGTCAAAAGCTTCCAATTTGCATTGTCTAATCTTGTGTATGGATAAATAAATGCCAAATGGACTAATGAGCAAGTGGTGTTGCATGTTCTTATTCTTGATGGAATGATTAAATTGTTTCCATTACTACCTTTTTTGGGGGTAAATGTATGGAAGTGGGGAGGATACACGAGATGACAATGTCATTTCCAAGGAATTTATCAAAGTTCCCTCTCATTGGAAAGCAACCATTTTGACACCCAAGTGTAGAAAATTCTTACTATTGTTGTATTTTGTAAAGAGAAAGGTACTCATTCAAAGCTCACCTTAAATAGCTCAAAGTTGCTAATAGTGCCTCTAAAGAATTTCTCAAATATTTGCACAAAAAACAATCAAAGCCCAAATCAAGCCCAGTCAATCTATTCATGGAAGACTTAGTACCCTACTAGAGAAATTAAAGATCATTCTAGATCAAGGTATAGACTATTTTTTCAAGTGTAGGATAAGATTGTGAAAACTTAATATCTAAAACAATAGCTAGATGTTGTTCCTTCAAAATTAGACCTTTTTTTTTTTTTTTCTCAAATTGCTTGTGATGTTCCTCCCACATTGGACGAGCTCTAGTTTGTGCTTATGTAGACAATTAATGAAAAAGTGCATAAATTGACTATGAAAATTCTTCAAGACCCATAAGTCTTATTGGTCTTGACCTTCTCTAGGTCAAGACCTTTCTATGAGAATTATTCAAGGCCTATAACACTTATTGGTCTTGACCTTCTCTAGTTCTACCAAGGGGTTCTTTGCTATAAGTCCTTAGTCATGTGATCAATTGTGGCAATATTACATTCATCCTAAAAATGGTGGCCCTAAATTTATTACCAAATAAAAATTCATCCCCTTGCTCAATGTTTCTTAAAAGGCCCTATCCAAGGACTTGACACTTTGCATCTACCACCTTATAAAAATAATTTTAATAAAATTGAATTTAGATACTTCTTTTAAAAATCATATATATTATATATGACGCTTTAAGCTATCAATATGTATATTAAATTATATAATATTTAAAAAAAATACAGATTAATTTAGGATTTTTTTTGCAAAAAAAGAGATAATTATTTCTAATTGTTTTAATTATATATGACACTTTTTAAGCTATTAATATATATTATTATATAATATTTATAAAAAAATACAGATTAATTTAGAACTTTTTGCAAGAAAGGATATAATTATTTGTAACTATTGTATTATTTATGATTTTGTAATATTTTATAATAGAAGAGAATCTACAACTATGTAGTAGTCATGACTCTCTGTTATTTGACCAATAATCTAGTCATATAATTTACAATCTTTTTAAAATAGCACTAGTCGTCATTCTCTATTATTTGACCAATAATCTAATCATTTTGGTTATTGGGTGTTTGTCCATTTATCTCAATAATTGTGAACAAGTTGTGGTGAGCGTAACCAATTTTTTTTGCAGCTTTTTCTAGTATATTATGACAATGCAAAGCAATATGCTAATTTTTTTTAATATTTTCTTTACTTTCAGAAAATCATATTGGTTATTGGATGCTTGGCCATTTATCTGAACACATTTTTGTGCATCTTTCCTTACTATGCAGTTAAGATCATGCAAAGCAATATATACAGAAAATGAAGAGATTGTGCAAGCATGTACTAGTTGTGACTCTCTTTATTTGGTTGATAATCTAATCATATTGGTTATTGGGTGTTGACCTAGTAATATTAATCTCCAGTAAAAACCCAAATAACTTAGTTTCTTTTTGAAACTTTCTTTAGTATGTAGTTACGATAATGCAAAGTAATATGCTAAAGAAAAATCAATGGTTTTTCTTGCAACTTTCTTTACTATGCAGTTAACATCATGCAAAGTAATATATACATGGCACGAACAAGCTTTGCAAGCATATAGTAGTCACGACTCTCTGTTATATGTCCAATAATCTAATCATATTAGTTATTGGGTGGTGACCTAACAATAATAATGTCTGGAAAACACCCAAATAGTATTTTTTGTGTTCATGACCTTATAAGGTCTACAAATTGATATGTGTACACTACAGAGTTAGATGACTCCATTATAATGAAGCTCTTCTAAAAGGATTATTTCTATAAGTCTTAAAAACTATTAAAATGTTTTTAGCATATTACTTTGAATTAAAATTGCTATTGTATTTTTACTAGACACTAATATCATCATGTCACGAGCTTTAAAACTACTATTTTGGTTTGTATCAGACATTAACATTCAACATCAAAATGCACTGAAAACCCTAATAACAATTATCTTAAATAATTGACTGGAATATTAATGTCTAGTAAAAAC
Organism: Thuja plicata; assembly: GCA_018584345.1. Taxonomy (NCBI): domain Eukaryota; kingdom Viridiplantae; phylum Streptophyta; class Pinopsida; order Cupressales; family Cupressaceae; genus Thuja; species Thuja plicata. Next base: position 1,657,733 of record MU223207.1, on the reverse strand, counting down.
CCAAATAATAGTTTTTTTTTCATGGCCTTATCAGATCTACAAATTGATGTGGGTACACTACAGAGTGAGATGACTCCGTTCATAATGAAGCTTTTCTAAAGGGGTTGGTTTTGTAAGTCTAAACAATCATTAATTTTTTTTAGCATATTACTATGTGTTAGAAGTACTATTTGGGTTTATACCAGACGTTAATATTATCAGGTCATGAACTAAAAAAACTAATATTTCAGTTTGTATCAGACATTAACATTAATTCTCTTAAATAATTGACTGTAATATTAATGATTGGTAAAAACCCAAATAGTAGTTTTTATTTTCATGGCCTTACAAGGTCTACAAATTGATATGGGTATATTATAAAGTGAGATGACTCCATTCATAATGAAGGTCTTCTAAAAGGGTCATTTTTGCAAGTGTAAAAAAACATTAATTTTTTTTAGCATATTACTTTGCATTAAAATTACTATTTGGGTAACTACTATTTTGGTTTGATCAGACATTAACATTCAATATCAAAATGCATTGCAAAACCTAATAAGAATTCTCTTAAATAATCGACTAGTTTTCAATATGAAAGACTCCTAAACTCATCGAATCCAACCAAAAAAATTCCAATATTACTTTAAATGAAAGCAACAGGTGTAAAAGAAGTAAGAAAAGCCTAGACAACCTTCGCTTTCGTCTCTTTGTCACGTAAAACACCCTCTTCCACATAACCAAACGCAAGAAAACCCTCTTTGCAAAACAACTAGACGCTATGAAAACCCTTGCGGCCGCCAAATGAAACCATTCACAAATAGTAGAAAACAATAAGTTGAAACCACAAAATAATTCCCATCCCAGTCAAGGACGAAACCAGTACATTGCATTGAATACACATTTATGCCAACCTCCTTGCAAACACAACTTATCCCATATGACCCCTGTAATCGGTGCAACCCCTCAAAAATTACTTCACTGCACACGTGCCATCCTTTGAAACACAACACCAGGATTTACCATTGGGAAAATGAATGAATGAAGGAATTTTAATAATGTCCACGAGACCAGAAGTTTAAGGGACCAAGATAGTATTGATTAATTTGTTTGCTAAAGTTTATCCAAGTAGACCCTTTTATTGTGGATCCTCGTTAGGAAAGTAGTCATCTTGTGTAAATTTGCCTCTTCAAAAAGTTCATTCAAACTGTTCACCTATAAGTTGTCTTCATAATGATTGTGAATATCCTCATAAGAAGTACATTCCTTGATAAAATGTCACTTCGTTTCAACCACCCCTCTGCTGCAAAAATTACAAGTTCTTTCTTCCCACCTCTCTTTGGGAACTTTCCATCTACCAATTTCACATAGTAAATGATGAGAGCTAGTCCTTAGCTGAGCTATCAGAATTTTTTCCTTGCCTTTAATTGTAGAACCTAAATATTCTTTATCGCCATGGTCCCACTTGGGGTTAAATTATTTAACATAGTAAGCTCTTTTTCTATCTTTCTGTTTTGTCCACATGGCAGTTTTGAATTTCTCTAACACCCACTTTTTTATCTCTATATTAGTGTTTGGGAACTCATGCCCGGGTTTATGTTCCATTTGTTAACCACTTTCTATTTTGATTCTTCTACATCTTTTTCCTCCGTTCTAACTCCTCTTCCACTACCATCCTAGGCCAATGATGCATATCCATATTACCCACTTTTTTTAAGTAGCATAGTAAGAGAATGATTGTTGAGCCTTCAATCGAAAACATACCAGCTTCCGCCAAGAGGATCTCATATGGGACCGTCGACTTGACCTTAAGGTTACTAGTGATGAGATATTTTTGGATTCTTCCTATCTGCCGCCATTTGGGATTTGACATGTTACTCCCCCAAATCTCACACCCATAGAGAATAACTGAAACCACCAAGAGACCAAACAGAGTCTTCCTAGTCTTCCAATCCCACAACTCAACTTTACTACATCTATTCTGAAGGAGGTAAGAGGCTTTCCAACCCCCCTGTATTATTTTTTATTTTCATGTCTCCCTACTTAATCGATAGTTGAAATCAATTCCTAGGTACTTGTATTCTTCCACAATCTCTAAAGAGATGCCATAAAAAATAAAAGTATGTTGTTATTTTTTCTTTTTCAAAGAAAAGATCATGATTTTAGTCTTAGAGGCGTTAACTTGCTTCCCCGCCTCCTGGAAAAAAATCTCTAAATTTTTCAAATGCTCTCTCAATCCTTGGGCAAACTTTGCAACAAGAATAAGGTCATTAGCGTACGAAAGCAACCTCACCAGATAACCTACCAAATGCATGTCATCCCCATTGGGCTTGTTTAACCACTTCTCCAATTTTTCTATGTAGAGACCAAACAAAGTAAGGGATAAAGGGAACCCTTGTTTGACACCTTCACTCCCAAAGCACCATTCAGACATGCCCTCCTTAGTTCTAATTTTGGCTCTGACCCGCTCATACAACTTATAAACTACAACCCTTAAATCTATTGGGACCTCTAACTCTTCCATTCTGTGCCACAACTTATCTCGAGGAACGGTGTCAAAAGCCTTCTTAAAGTCCACAAGACAACAAAAAACTTCTCCCCCTACTTCTCCCATACTTTTTCAATGAAATTTATTAGAGTGATGCAATGATCAATAGTAGAATGTTTTGGTCTGAATCATGCCTATCCTTTTTCTCTTCTCTCTTCTTTTTCTGCCCAGTCACTAATTCTATGCTCTAACATACTCCTAAAGAGTTTTCCAAGAAGGGGATTCACCATAATGGTACGATAATTAGAGGGATTGTTGATGTCACCACTCTTGTGAAGAGGAATAACAACGCTGGTGATAATTTCCCTGTGGAAAATCCCCATACTAAACACCTATCCACATAACAAGATTCATTTTTGTTTACTGTGAATCAATTGAAAAAGTGGCTATACAGAGCTTGGTTTTCATTCGTCTCATTTAAAAATGAGTTCTTCAATGTAAGGGATCTATAAAAAAATTTCTGCAAACTCTGTCCATTTTTCTCATCAACACTGTTGGTAGCAAGGCACAATTTGTGCAGAATCGTGATGTAAGTTACTTGCTATGATCTCAATGTATTTTCTTTTATAAAATCTTTAGGCGCCATGATAAACTTTGAATTTAGTATAAGAAATTGCAAATTTAATATCCACCCTAGATTTTTTAATAAAAAGCAATTATTATCCAGTAAAACATTTTCAATGGAAAACAAATAACCCTAGCTTTCTCTCAACGACCATAAACATAGATTAGAATGACCCTAACTGAAAATGAAAGCCTAAAAATGGTTGCAACTTTCCCTTGACATATGATTTAACAAATAATGGTCACTGGAAGGAAAATACACATTGTTAAAATAGATAAGATTTCACCATGATTTTGTGAAAAGTAAACATGCAAAATGAATACAGATTCAAAATTGCCCAAATTTCTGTGGTTTCCAAAACTACTACCACATATCCCCTATAGATTGAACAAGTCTAAAATTGTTAGTGCGTATTTTAACGAATCTGTGAATATATTTTAAGATTGGAGTGTTGAATTAAATATGGATTATTCTATGCAATTGCACATATCCAATGATTATGTGTGGTAAACTATGTGTGTGTGTGTGTGTGTGTGTGTGTGTGTGTGTGTGTGTGTATCATGTGGTGTAAAATGTGTGCACTGTGTGCTATAGATTTAATAGTAAGTATAGTGAGTGTATTCAAAACTGTAACAAAATGAAAAATAAATAAATATGGGACTCCATGCCTAAGTTCAGAGTATAGACATGGCTTGTGAAGTATTCAATGAAATGCCTCAAAGAAATCTAGTCGAGCAATGAATGTCATAGTTTATACATAGGAAGAAAGTCCAAGCACCTGAGGTGTATGATACAATTTCTCAAATATATTGATCTATAATGTCTCAAATGTATTGTTCTAATCGACATGCTTGCATATCTATTATCAAAGGTCATTCCTAAGAGTTTTACTCAACATTTATTTAGCACAAATGATAGAGATGTTTGGTTGTTTCCTCTTTCAAGCTCACGAAAGGGATTGTTCCATCACAATAACTAGAGAGGAATGCACTTGTATGACTAAGAGTAAAGGGTTTCCTAACTGCATGAAATAGAAACTTACTAAAGTTTCTAAAATTAAAATGCATATGTTTTCTATATACCAAACAATTGCCTCCACTCACTAAGATAGTTGGCGAGAGCATCTTTCAAACACATATTTTTTCTAGGAATGGAGGGATTCAGTGCCCTTGCACTGCTGCCTAGAGGGGAATTTTCCTCACTGCACATTTTATACGACTGTGTTGTCATAATATAATTAAGATCTTATGTAATTACTCTATCTTATGTAGATTTTTGCAGTTGTACCTGCACATATTTTGAAGATCTTGTTGAAAGATAGAAGCACAAGTTGTAGAGCAAAAATAGAGAAACCAGAGCTATTGAATGAAATTCCTTATTCAATTAACTGCAATGATCAATGATATTAATAATACAAACATGAGAAACCATTGTAAGAAAAGAAGATTCAGTGAACTTGTAATCAGAAAAAGGGAATGTAGATCTACTTTAGATAGACTTAAGTCACCCGCAAATTAAGGATCCAAACTCATAAACTAATGCTAACACCCCCTTAAGGATAGCTAAAGAGATAGAAAAGAAAAAAGAGGAAAGAGGGAAGAGGGAAAACCCAGTGTGAAACCCCCCCTCAAATTAATGCTAATAAAGCAAGAGAACTACTATACTACAAGTTCTTTCACCCCAAGAAGATCCTGGAGAAAGTGAAATAGAAGAGAATATGGATCCCTCCTTAAAGTGTAGTCAATGGTAGATGCTTGAAATTGGATGTAGAAGGTGGACCATGATCTTTGAACAATATTCTTTCCTTTAGGAAGAAACAAAAGTAAATATGTATGAATGAAGTCTCCCCAATCTCGAAAAGAATATGTATGAAGAAAACTCAAGATGTATGATGTCTCTGAAACTTGCTCCATTGCTTCTATGTTGATCCTGGAACTTGTCATAATCAAATCAGGTACTATTGATATAAAAATATAGAAGCTCTTAGAAACTTATGTAGATCACAATCAAAAGACTCATGGGTCTCCTTAGAAGAAAAATGGATATGTGCACCAAGTTGTGGACGAAAAAGGGGGGGTATAAGTGGACACATTTTTTTTCTTTCTGAAATCGGGTAAACCTGAACTTGGAACAGGCGTTTGAGGGTCATGCACTCAAAATAAGAAGATGTGTAAAAAATAAACATTTTAGCACTCTGAATATAGTTTCTAAATTTTTTTTTTTTTTAAAAGACTGTTAAGATTAAGAGGGTCAAACCTTGCGCGCATGAAAACATGTTCTTGATTTTTTGGAAAAACATAACATAGCTGTTTCTGTGTGCGGTACAAAAGATATAGTTATATTCAGTATTTTTTAAATCCCTTTGGTAGGATGATAGGTAAGAGTGAGATATAGAAGTTGTGTATTTTTTTTTAATTTTTTGATGAGTATTTTGTTTTCTGTGATTTTTTGAAGTGATCGCATCCTGAAAATTTGGTACCTGTTGTGCGCTGGGCATAACTTGCATCAAAATAATCGAAAATGATTTTTTTTTAAAAGTGTATAGAATCAAGTGTAGAACAATAATATGTAATTTATTTGTAATTTTATTAAGTATATCAAAAGTTATTAAAAAATGGTAGACATATGTCCGTGAGGACAATCAAGACACTGGTAAAGAAAGTTAAAGTTTACTATGCTAATGTTGTCCAGAAAAATAAAAATTTATATGGTTAGAAAGCTAAGAAGACATATGAGATAATGGTGAAAATTATAAAACTACCCAGTTGACAAATTCCAAACCTGATAAAGATAAGGTCAAGAATTTAACTTACAAGATGAAAAAATGTCTAAAAGTACAAAAATGGAGGGAAAATGAGCCTCCAAGCATTTAGGTCATTTTCCAAATCTCTTCCCAACCCATAACCTGACCTGGTTAATAAATCTGAAATAACCCGATTGGGTTATGAAAAGCAAAAAGTACATTTTCAACTCCTCCATAACCCGATCGGGTTCTGGAGAATAAAATGCATAATTTTCACTTCTTCAAAACCCGATCGGGTTATGAAGAAGTAAAAATTTTGCTCTCTCTCTCTCTCTCTCAAAATCCTCCTTTGTTCTTAGTTTTTTAGAACCCGATCGGATTCTAAGTAATTAGGAGCACTGAGCCTTTATGTTCTCATAAACTGATCAGGTTCTGTGGAATTAGGAAGTTTGCTTGCTTCAACGGTCTTAAAAAAGTCATTGCAAGTTCTCTCTCTCTCTCTCTCTCTCTCTCTCTCTCTAGCAAGTGAATGTCCTAGTATGACAGTGAAATTCCAGAGAGTAAATTTTATTGTACTAGCAAGTGAATGTGCTTTGAGCGATATGCTAAGGACCTTGTGATAAGTTGAGGGGTTCTTAGGGTGTCTTAGAAGTTATATGTTGGGATTATTTAGAAGGCCATGGAGGTGTATTGAAGGATTAAGGATATTCACAATCAGTGAACAATCAGAGATTGTATTCATGATTTTGAACAAGAAATAAGAGT
>MU223207.1:1552284-1577491 GCA_018584345.1 Thuja plicata | reverse complement strand
TACTGATGCATATTGTTTAGGATAGATACTATTTCTTTTGTTGTCTTGAAACCTTCCCTTCATTGCATTATCTCTATTTTAGGCATCATAGCACTCTGTCATCAATCATTTGTTGTCCTTCATCCTTCGATAAAAATCATTTTTTCATCTTTATGTTGCATGATTAATAATTATTTTTATTGATCTTTTTCAGAGAATTTTATAAAAGACGATGAAATAAAATATATCTTCTGGTGTATGGTGTTGATTCAAACATGAAACACTACCTTTCATTAGTTCATGCATCAAAATTTATTCAAAAACTACCCTTTTACTCATCTGATTTGATATCCTCAATTGTTGCTTATCTCCATCATACGTGTTTTCCCTACATTAATGACTGCTTTTCTTCTTTCCATATTGTTTTTTCTTTGTGAGAGCAATGTTTTGTTCATCAATGGCTACTACAATAACATGAAGAGTGTTGCTCTTACTAATGAAAATCGTTGTCTTTTTGATCAATCTGAATTCTATTCATCTTAAACTACTCCTTTATATGAAACCCATTACTATTTGTTGTCCCTTTGTTGTTTTCCACAAGAAGCTTCTATGAATACTTTCCATTGATAGTGAACATTGATTTCCTTAGAAAGTCTGAAAACAAGGTATGAAACCCTTCAAGAACAATCACTTGTAGCAACATATGAACTCTTCAAGAACACTCAATCCTTGTATTGAAATGCTTCTATTCTTTGCAAGCATTATCATGACAATGTAAAACCTTTGCATTTGTATTATTGGTCACTATTTCATATATGGGATTTGTCACATATATTCTCATTTTTACCAAGCGTGTTCTTTCTTATGTCTTTTACATATAATAACAATGTTCTTCTACAACATGTTTAAGCACACCTTGGTTTGGTGTGGATATGCATTACAAGTATTGGATTTATGTTCTATTACATATTACTCAATTTCTATGAATTACAATTTTGATGAATTCCATGAACATGTGAGCAAAGAAAATATTGTGTATTACAAGATACATCAAAGCTCAAGGTGATGGCTAGTTAGGATTGTCTCAGAGCTAGAATAGCCTGCTTCATGGTTTGTAACTTTTTCAATCTCTAAAAATTTTGGATGTTGAATGATTGGTCTATTTTTGATGTTTTTCTCTATTACATATCAACCTACATTGTATGACTTCTTAGCGAATAAGGGGTGGAAGAGGTGTTAGTGTTTGTGATCGGTCAGGATGATCTGATGCAACTTGACCTGCAGGTAATCATTTAGCAGATTTGCAATCCATACCAAGGGATGACATCGGATAAGGTGATCTGCATAGGATGGTGCGACAATGAGAAGAGGATTGGTGTTAGGGGCACGAGTAGTTCACGACACGACATATAGCCTTTCTCGGTATAAGGATTATTCCTTATTATCCGACTAAATCTCACTCTCTAGATTTCCCAGCTTTCCCTTTTTTTGAGATGCATGGATCCGATCGATAGCTAATGGAAAAACCCATCTCTTTAAATGGGCGGTGTGGTTTTCTCTTTTTGTAGAACAATAATGACAAACCATTTTGGTATCACTTGCCAATGCATCAAGATGGAAAATTTGCAGGAAGGGCCGGAAGAGCAGATAAAGAGGATCTTCGGAAAGGCCAATGATCAAGAGTTAGAAACCATAGTGATCATCTTGGGTGTTGAATATTGAGTGGGTGGGCATGTTCATGACGACAGACTCATTGAGGACCTACTTCAACCGATTGCACAGATTTGTGGGCATCCAATTTCAGTCATCAGAATGGTGCGTAGAATGATGACGGTCGAATACTACACAGAGATAGCGGAGGTGGTGGGAGATTTACATCTTTTGTCTGTATAATTTTTGGATTTCTTTTTCCTGCAAGAGGAGGGGAAGAAGAAGCTAATGAAGAAGGCCTGGTTCATTTACAAAGCGGGCATAATCAAAGATTATAGTTTGGCGAAGTTTGAGGAGCTCACGCAGGAGCATGAGCAACTTTTCCTAGAAGGTATAGGGGCTAGCCTATTGTCAATAGGTAGTGGTATCATGTATTTATACCATTGATTTATATCTTTGAAGGAGAGGCATTGGGGCCCCCTTATGTACCGTTTTCTTTAAGCAATACAATGAGTATTTTTCAAAATTGTCATCTAAACATATATTAATGCGAAGTAACACCTGAAGATAAATATCTAGACTAATTATTGACTAGGATGCCGTTAGTGATTACTCTGGATATTTAGCTTCAGGTGTTTTTTTTGCAACATCTCTTCTTGGTCAAACTTTTGATCATTTTGTGTCGAAATATTTTGTCGTGGGTTTGGCATCCTGGTCGGATGTGCTAAGCATTTCGATGCATTTTGGTCGAAACCCTCAGACAGGCTAGTTTGTATATCGACCATTTTATGTCAAAATGTTTCATCATAGGTATGGCATCCAGGTCAGATCGGCTAAACATTTTGACAAAGTTTGGTCGAAACCGCCAGGCAGGTTGCTTTGCATATCGACCATTTTGTGTCAAAATTTTTGCGTCGTGGGTTTAGCATCCTGGTCAGACAGGCCAAACATTTCAATGAATTTTGGTCAAAACCACCATTTAGAACTGGCCAATTTCAATTTCCACTTTTGACCAATATTGGCATAGAACATTCGACCTTATCCACCATGTGTCGAAAGTTCGACTAGTAAAATAGCGAAAAAGCAATTTGTGGGTCATTCAACCAATATTGGTAGAAACTTAGACCAATTTCTGGTCGAAAAAGGTGCCAATTTTACTAGTGACAATATGAACAACAATGAATGTGGCACTCCATGCCTTTCAGAGTATAGACATAGCATGTGAACTACTCAATGAAATTCCTCAAAGAAATATTATCCCATCAAATGTCATAGTTCCAACCAGAGGAAGAAAGTCCAAGCACGTGAGGTGTATGATAAATTGTTTCAAGTATATTATTATGATAATAGGTTTTAGCTTGAATGAATAAGGACATGCTTGTATATCTATTATTAAAGGAAATCCCTAAGACTTTGAATGAACATTATTTTAGCACAAATGACAAACAAGTTTGGTTGTTTCCTCTTTCAAGCTCACAAAAGGGATTGTGCCATCAAAACAATTAGAGAGGAATGTACTTGTATGACTAAGAGTAAAGGGTGTCCTAAATGCATGAAATTGAAACTTACACAAGTTTCTAAAATGAAAATACATATGCTTACTATATGTCAAACAATTTCCTCCACTCACTAAGATAGTTGGCGAAGCATCTTTCAAACACAAATGTTTTTTTTCTAGGAATGAAGGGATTCAGTGCCTTTGTGTTGCAGCCTACAAGGGACTTTTCCACACTACACATTTTATATATACAACTATTTTTCCATAATATAATTCAGATCTTATGTAATTACTCTATCTTTCCAAGGGATGTTTATGAGTGTTGTATGTTCTTTCTATTTTATTTTTAAGCATGTTGCATTTTTTTAAATCCAAACAAGTTTTTAAAGTTGCAGATCACACATAGAGAAGTATTTGAATCAACTACCTTGCTAGTTAATAGGTAAAACATCCAAAATCCTGGATATTATTTGCAGATGAACAAAACAGTGAGAATTTTTTCTATAAAAGCTATTGGGTCTAAAGGTTTACAACAAAATCAATGGCACTTATTTCAACAATGTGATTAGTTTTGAAAAATGTAGATTTGACCATCACACCAAAAGCAAGTACTGGTGGTGGAGAGGGATCTCATCGTGGATATAGTCGCTATGCCAACATCCCCCATACGATAGATTCAGATACAACCCTTTACCATGTGGGATTTGTACCCACTACATACCATGTTTATAAACCAAACATATGCAGACAAAGGGCCTATATTAAAACTATCAGGTCAAAAGGTTTACAACAAAATTAATGACACTTATCTCAGCAATGTGAGTACATGAAAAATTTAGATTTTACCATCACACCAAAAGCACATATTTGTGGTGGAGAGGGATCTCATCATGGATATAGTCGCTATGCCAACACCTCCCACACAATAGAGCCGAATACAACCCTTTACCATGTGGGATTTGCACCCACTACATACCATGTTGATAAACCAAACTTATGTGGATGAAGGGTCTATATAAAAGCTATTGGGTCAAATGGTTTACAAAAAAATCAATGGTACTTATCTCAGTAATGTGAGTACATGAAAACTGTAGATTGGACCATCACACCAAAATCACGTACTAGTGGTGGAGAGGGATCTCATCATGGATATAGTCTCTATGCAAACACCCCCCCCCACACAATAGAGCCATATACAACCATTTACCATGTGGAATTTGCACCCACTGCATACCATGTTAATAAACTGAACTTATGCAGATGAAGGGTGTAGGACTTGAGGGATTTGAACTGATGACATGCGCTCTGATACCATGTAGATTTGACCATCACACCAAAAGAACGTAATGGTGGTGGAGAGGGATCTCATCGTGGATATAGTTGCTACCGCAAAAAAAACCATATTAATATAATATTCCAGTACTATTAATCAACTCCCAATAGATTCTTCATGTCCTAATAACATCAGATTTTTACAGTCCATAGATTCATTGTTAGTGCTATTCTTCACGTGTTTCTACAATCATAAATTTGCTAACTCTAAGCATCTACTATCTGATGTTAAGATTAATTTTTTTTTTGCACTGGATCATCAATCCATCTGGGGCAAGTAGCATGAAAATTCTAGCATTGGATTATGGTCCACCTTGATAGATCCATCAATGAATATGCTCAATACCAGTCTACTTCTATTTGCTCCCATAATGACACCAAAAATTCTATGACTATCTTTCACTTCCAACATGGTTTATCATATTTTATTTTGTGTAGATGATTCTCTGTTTCCTAGGGAATATGTTTTAAAGCTCAAAATTGGTTCTTTTAAATGATATTTTTCAACTTAAATTATATTTGAAAATTTTCATCTTTAAACAAATATAAATTACAATTACAATTTGACAGTAATCATTAAACTTCCTTTTTGTTGCTTGTTATAATCTGATTTGAATCAAACATTTGAAATGGAATTTAGATTTGTATTATCTAATTTAAAATATTACAAATCTTTAGGTTATTTTCCCTAAATATTTAGACAGGGACATTACAATCGGCAAGGATACAGAGGACCAGTAGCAATTTTTGCATATTTGAGATAATTTTTATTGTGGAGTCTCTGGAATGAATATCTTATGGAGATTCCTTATAACAACCAATTATATCCATCGATATTCTCTGAACTTATTAGGATTTTTCCACCTTCTGCATGGTCCAGTCATGATTTACTCTACAAGTTTGGGATAACTTAAGAGTTGCTTCTTTGACTACATTTTCTCTTTAATATCTAACAACAAAGTATTTACATTTATGGGAAATTTTGGATTATAATAGAATTTGAGCATTTTGCTATTTAATATTTTTCATAGCCATCTACCAAGGGTTTATTAGTTGATGCCAATTTTAAGCACGCATGCAAGCACATTCAGACAAGAAATGCATCTCTGTCTTCATGGATGCTGTTTAGAATGACTTAATGTCTCTTTGACTGATACTCCAAGCAATGTTTTTGCAGCAAGTTCAAACACACAGTATTTGGCCCCAGCTGACAGTGTGCAAATTGAGAGGAATAATAACATTGATTCATTGGATTTTCTTCAGAGAACTTCAATCCCTTCAGGATATTTTCTATCAGATGCTATTAGATGTAGAATTGGTGAGGATGAGGGTATATCCATTAGGAATAATCTAGAAGAGAGATGTAATTTTACACCAGGCTACACATTTGAAGTTAGACAATGAAGCTACGATTCTCAAGTTGAGGAATTTGGAGAAAGAGTTCAGGACAGTGAAAAAAAACCTTGAGGAAAATAGGAAGGATCCAGAAAAATATAGAAACATTCAATCTAGTAGAAAGTTGAGAGCTTTAGAGTTGTTACCATTTTTAACCACTTCATACTAGATGCAGTATATTCACTGGTAGAAGTTAACATGAATGGCTTCCACAGAGGAAACCCAACGCAATGTTCATTCAAATTATGAAAAGTGTTAGAAGGCTCAAGTTGTTAGCATTAATTTAATTCACATGACTTGCAGTTATCTCCGTTCTTTTTTATCTGAAACCGTAATATTTGTTGTGACTGCATGCTCTGGATTTTGTAAGCCAACTAAAGAGAACTATTCATTATTCTCTCCACCTTTTCAGATATTACATGCATAATTTATGCTCGTCTTTATATATTCACTATAATTTACATATTTAATGTGTGATCAATGTAGAATTTTCAGCATAGATATAGCTAGAAAGAAAAACCAAACTTGCAGAATTTCTTTGTATTGTTCTGCAAATTTTGTTTTTCTTTCTAGTTATATCTGTACTGAAAATTCTACATGGTATCAGAGCCTAGGAGCTAGGAAAATAAATGTAAACCTTTTTTTGTAGGTATTAAAGATCAGATTTGTTATAAAGAATGAAATTTTCAGCTTCTTCCATTTTCATGTCATACAATTATGTTGAATGAAAGTCAAAGATTTTTCTTCAGCTCACACGTAGAGGCTTGTATCGAACAATTATGGCAACAGAGGTTGAATTGAATTATGCATCATAGATAGGTCAAGGTCATGCTCTTTTTGCAAGGGCCTTGCCATCATCTTCTCTTTAATGACACACCATTTCAATGGATAGATGTTTTACCTTTTTTCCATCTATTTATTGTTTGGGGGTGCCTATGTAGATTATTGTCTTTTGTATCTTCAATTGAAAGTTGTTTTGCCTTCATTTTCCATCTACTCATTTTCGAGTAGTGTCCTTGGGGGCACTCATGCAGGTTGATCATAATCTTCATCTTGGTTTCAAAGGAGTCTCTTCATTCAGCACTATGGCGGTTATCATTTGACAGATGTCCACATTTTTCCTGTCACAAAAGATTCTCTTATTAATTTTGAGTAGGGGTTTGTTCCCACTGGGTTTTCCCTCTTTCCTATTTCCTTTAATTAAACTTGTCTCTTTAGTTAGACTTAAGGAGGGTGTTAGTGTTAATTTTAATTCACATGACTTGTAGTTATCTCCATTCATTTTGGATCTACAACCGTAATCTTTGATGTGACTGATGGAGAAGGTTATGCTGCATGCTCTGCATTTTGTAAACTAACTAAAGAGAAGTATTCATCATTTTCTCCACCTCTTCAGATATTAAATGCATAATTTATTCTCATGTCTTTATATATTCATTGTAATTTACACATTTAATGTGTGATCAATATAGAATTTTTATTCTTGGCAGCTCTTTAATTCTTCTGTATTATTCTGCAAGTTTTGTTTTTCTTTCTAGCTATATCTATGCTGAAAATTATGTATAAGTTTTGAAAGGTGGAACCTGATCAGAATATAGAGATATATGAAATAGACTTAGATTCATGAGTTGAATTACAAGAATTAGAACAAGATTCAAAAGATAAATATTTACAAATGAAACCCTTGAAGACAAAGCAATCTTTCAATTCAATATTTACATCACTAGGGCTCATTTTCTTAAAATGATTTTGTCAAAATCAATCAAGTTGCTTGGTTTTTTACCATGCTCACTAATTTTTTACAAGGATTTTTTTTATTATGAAATAAGCTTACCATTATTTATAAACGATTAGTGCAACAATAAAAAATAATAGTATGGAGGATAAAAAATCACTCCCAGAAAGTTGCAATCAGGCCTAGAAAGTAGAAACCATATTAAACTTGGACATAGCCCAGAAACCAAAAGCCCCTAGGTGGCTAATGTAGTACCAACTAAGAAGGAGGCTCTAGATCATTCTTCCCCCAACCATCCGTGGGGTCAGAAATGAGGTCTGGAATAAACCACCCATCAATAGTTTCTTCTTCATCTTCCTTGTCCTCACTGTGTGGAGAAATTGCCAGGGAAAGTCGGGGTAACCATTTAGAGGAAGAGGGCCAACCCAACTCTCCATCTGAGTTAGGTCAACCTGAAGTAGTAGGAGGAGCATCATTAGTACATGGCCACATGGATGCAGAACCACCAGGTGGTGGTGATGCCGACCGTCGGCATATGGGATCCCGACGATAGTTTGAGATGCACCGAGGAACCTACAAATGTGATGTGTTTGAATGCCTAGAAGAAGAAATGCAACCATGTCGTCGACCATAGGATGGTGAATGAACACCAGAAATAAATCCATCAAGAGGCACCTTGGCAACCGTACAAGGGGAATTACCCCAATGCTGCAAAATATCTTGCAAATGGGCCACCTTAAGAGCCACCTTATCAACCTGTTCTTGAATCTGTAACATCATATTAATCCAAATACATGCTTTAGAAAAAAGAGAAACATAAGTATCAATACTGGCATGTGAAAATATAGTTGCATTCCTATCATTCCAAACAACAAACGATATTTTCATCCTGAAAGTATGTCAGAGCTAGAGGAAATGAGAAGGAAATCTAGGGGAACTCCCAAAACAACCATATACCAAGAGAAACATTCTGGTCAAAAGGAACTAAAGAAATCATGAATCCACACCCAGTAATGTTGATCTCTTCTATAAAACTATAATAAATGGAGTAAATATTTAGGTTGGCCACATAAAGGATAACGAGGGTCTGGTATGCCCAAATGGTGAAGAAAGGAGCCTAAAGGAAAGCCTTAGAAAAGCATACACCAGACAAAATGAACTATTTTGGGTTTTGTAATAGCAGACCAAATAGTAGAAAACCTCATTGTCCAAGCTGAATGTGATAGCTATAGATGCCAGTGCTGGTTCAAAACATTGACCATAGGCAAATGAGGTGAGAGCCATTGATACCCCAGACATTGTTTATATCTAGAAAAAGCTATCTATCGGTACCATCGCCAATCTTTCCACCAAGGTGTGATGGGAGAAATACCAATTTTGTACAATAAATCCACAAGAAAAGTTGAAATCACTAGATCAAAAGTCTGACGATCTTGGCGAGTCAGTTAGAATCAAACTTGCTAATCCTCCCAAGTGCGTAAACTCATTCTAGGTCTGGAAAAGAGGTCTCAATGGATCCAAATTCCTTTATTATGAAAGCGAAGAGCATGGAGACCTGGGAGACGAGCCAAAGGAAGGTCTTGAACCTGGATTAATGGAGACCACCACATATTATGTTAGTTAAAAGATATGCCATCACAAAATCTAGCACCATCGTAGAAAAGCTAGGGTTTGGGAGTTTCTTAGGCATGCCAAATGCTTTTAGCAACAAAAGAGCCTTGGATTTGCAGTGGCTCCCTCATTCAGAAAAAGGAACTAGTACATTTGGAACCTCTTTTTGATGACTATGCATTGCAATTCTAATTTTACACCGTCGGGCAAGCGACATAGACCGGTGTTGCAATTTTGGTGTCAGAATCACTAACAACTGGTATTTTCATTGTTATTGTGATGATATCGACTATTCAAATATACACCAGCTATGATAGTTAACATGTCATTGTTACACGTTATGAGTGTTGCAATTATGACTAGTATACAATGGATATGTTGTCTATGTGACATCCAGGTGTCAGATTATTCCCACATCTGGATGTTGCATTTAGTGCTTTGGTCATCGCATTATACAATGACTAGAATGGTCAGCCTGACGTCATTACACATTATGAGTGTTGCAATTATGATACGTATGCGACGGATATGCTGTACATGCGATGTCGAGCTGTCAACACTTTCTGACATCTGGATGTCGCATGTAGTATTTTGACATCAGACGTTCTCTGGAAATCGTCGCAATTGTGACGGTATGGTATATTAAAAAAAATATTGAGCTTCTCTTTGTTTCGAGAATAGTTTAACATACTCTACTTAACAAGGCCAACCACGTGAAGGTGGAAGCTCATTTGTCCCCTCCTAGGAGCCTCTTATGACCCTTTATGACACTTTAAGACCTCTAAGATGTATTCTTAGGGATCGTAAAGGGTCATAAGGGGTCTTGGGACACAAAAGCTAAGAAACATAAATGTAGGCATCATGGTCAAAAATGTTTGGAGATACAACATATTTAAGTGGTATACCCAGATGATGCAACACAACCACTACTCCAGTTCCAAATTGACACTGCAGGATCCAAAAACCATAGATAAGGAATAAATTTAGAGAGTGGAGGAGGAGGGCAATAATGACTGAAATAATATAGGGACCCTGTATTATTTTGGTCGTTACGGCCCTCCTCCACTCTCTAAATTTATTCTTGCATCCCGCAGTGTCAACTTGGAATCGAAGGAGTATTGTTTTTGTTGCATCGTCTGGGTATACCATTCAATTATGTTGTGTCTCCAAACAATTGTAACCATGATATCTAAATTTATGTTTCTCAGCTGTTTTGATATCTACATTAACGTTTCTCAGCTGTCCTGTTTATGTTTGCTCACTGGAATCGAGGGTGCAGAAGTTTCTCTACATCGTTTGGGTATAGAACTCAATTTCTATACCCAATTGATGCAGAGCAATCTTCTACACCCCTTGTTTGATTAAAGATAAAGGAAATTGATCCCCTTTTGTTGATGACTCTTCAAGAAAGATAGATGGTATCCTACCATTTCTACCTAAAAAGCATTCCCAAGGGAAAAAGAGAAACCAATGATTAGTAGTGTCCAAAAAAAGAGGCAAAATCACTTCAGCATAATGCATAAGGATATAAAGTTCATTAACTAGATAAGTTTTTGTAGTGATGATGAAGTCATCATGAGGAAGAGGCCAACGAGTTTTTTTAAGAACAATCAAATATCCTTGACACGATGATACATAAGTGAAAGGTATGGTGCACAGGCACCCAAGAACATTGATGCCTCCATAGAAATTTTTAAAGCATGTTTTTCATTCCTATCATTGAAAAACCATTGATATTATAGGATAAAATATATTCCTATTCAAATGAAAATACAATTTTTTGTGTGTAAAAACTATATGTAGGATGGAATTTTTCCTGAAAGTTTGTTTAGGTTGAAGTGGCTTAAAAAAATACAAGAAATATTTTGGTAGCTAGTTTAACCATCTGTAATCATATGACAACACTCTATTTTTACAGTCTAGTATAAATACATTTTTATTGTTAAAGTTAAAAAAGATTTTGAAGAGTTCTGAAACTCTTTACAAAGAAACGCTATCTAAAAGATAGAATATTTCATTTCTAAAACATCAAAATCATTTAAATACACTGTAATATCTTATTACTTACAAGTGATTTGCATACATCAAAAACTTAGCTAAATCAATCATAAGGTATATAAAACTAGTTTCAGAAAGAGATGCAAACTATGTAAAATATTGGTAAGGGGTGGCAAGATCAAGAAAGAACTCAAAAGTACAAGACCTAAGGGCTAGAACTAATGCCTCGGGGGCTCATCATAGATATCCTTTCCTACGTAACTCACAGAGACATCGTAGTTCAGGTTTAACTTTAAAACCAGTCTTTTAAAGGATGGTAGAATTGGTTACACAACCCCTTTCTAGGGTAGAGCCCCCAGACAGTGTCTCCAGTGGCTGCCACCCAATTAGGTGAACAAGGATGAGATCCTAATTAGATTCTACCTACAAATAAGGTATACGTAGACCTCTTCATAAGGTTACCTACCCAACGGCTCATAGCTACGATAGAGAACCAATTCTTGTAAGATATTAAGGTAATATACATGATCCCAAACCTACAAGATTTATAATTGTATGAGAGGATATATATATTACCTAATTCTATGACCGTGAGTAAAGGGCCACACTGAATATTCCTAAAACATATCAGTGGCCACACTTACATTATTAACCAATATTATATAAGTTATTAACTAGCTACTGTTTACACTAACAATTGATATCCCTTCCATGTTGGTGTGTCAAATAGATCACTAATAACCCAAAGTTGCACTTGACTAATGCAAACGATCCCTCCTAGAGTTGATACTTGATAGTATTTTTTACTTAGTAGGTAATATCCCCGCATTAGTTTGACTTACTGTGTAATATCACTGTTTTGGTATTATTACCGCCACATAACACAACCACCTTATAATTATCTATGTTTAAGAAAGGAAATTATTGTTAGAGGTTCACTTTTATGGAGACAATTGTTGTCTTCTCTGAATTATTTGTCTTGCACTTATCATCGCTGTTGCATAATAAGTCATTTTTGTTGTTGTGTATAACAGCACACTAACAACAAAAAAATATCAAATCTATTCGTTTGAAGCGAACTCAGGCTATAACATCCTTATCATCTACATAGGAAGAAAGAATTCACACACAGATCTAAAATAAAATGATATTAATTCAACTAGGTTCTTTTAATTCTTTCCAAAAATATGATGGCAGTATTCCCTTGCAATTATTATTTTCAGTCTTCCCTGCCTCTCTTGTTCTTCAGACTATAAACATGACTTAGATTTTTGAAAAGAAAAAATATTTGGTACTTTCTTGGAAGTCATTAACGACATTTTTTCCTTCCAATGTTTATTTCATAGTTAGCACCTGTAAATTGTAGCTGACAATTTACAGGTGCTCACATGTAAGTAGTAGCTGACAATTTACAGGTGCTAACTATGAAATAAACTCTCGAAGGAAAAAATGTCATTAAGGACTTCCAAGAAAGTACCAAATATTTTTTTCCTTTTTGAAAATCTAAGTCATGTTAGTCTGAAGAACAAGAGATGCAAGGAAGACTAAAAATAATAATTGCAAGGGAATACTGCCATCATATTTTTGGAAAGAATTAAAAGAACCTAGTTGAATTAATATCATTTTATTTTATATTTGTGCGCAAATTATTTCTTCCTATGTAGATGATAAGGATGTTATAGCTTGACTTCGCTTACAAACAAATAGATTTGATATTTTTTTGTTGTTAGTGTGTTTTTATACACAACAACATAAATGACTTATTAAGCAACAACAATGATAAGTGCAAGACAAATAATTCAAAGAATACAACAATCATCTCCATAACAATTAACCTCTAACAATAATCTCCTTTCTTAAAAAATGATGGAATATACAACAACGATAATTATAAGGTGACTGTGTTATGTGGCGGTGATAATACCAAAACAACAATATTACACAGTAAGTTAAACTAATGCGGGGATATTACCTATTAAGTAAAAAATACTACCAAGTATAAAATCTAGGAGGGATCGTTGGCATTATTCAAGTGATACTTTGGGTTATTAGTGATCTATTTGACATGCTAGTATGGAAGGGATATCGATTATTAGTGTATAAAAGTAGCTAGTTAATGACATATAATATTGGTTAATAATGTAGGTGTGACCACTGATATTTTTTAGGAATATCTAAATGTTAGAGTAGATTGGGAGCCTTTGTAAAGGGCCATGTTCACCTTCTCAAGTAGAGGTATATCATGGACGACGTCAATGTCATCCTCATCATAATCATCATCATCATCAACAACAACACAAGAAACACCAGTACCAAATGTGTCAATGATCAATCCATTCATACCATCATCTTCAAATGTGTTTTCTGGCGCATGATCATCATCTTCCATGGGATCAGGATCTTCAACTTCAATACTCACACCTCCATGTTCCTCTATATTCACACCCCCACGTTCCTCTGAGATGTGATCGCCTTCTCTTTGAAAGTTAGACAACAATCTAGACATTGTCTCCCTATTTTGATCAAATTCCCTTGTATTATCTAACATGATCCTTAATGTGTATATCTGCAAAAAAATTGGGCATGTTGTACTTAATTTTTATATTTGCACATATTTTTACTCTTTAGTTGTGACAAAAAATGTCAAACAAAAAATAACATGTTACGGTAGGTTTTATAAATGATATGTTACTTTATAAATTTAACTTTAGGTTTTATAATTGTACATATATTTTCTTTGACTCCCCCACATTGTAATCATATCGACAGGTTGATATCAAATTCTATGTCAAGATTTACAACATTAAATTGATCAAGTTGGAAGACTCGAACACAAGAAGAATATGAGTATAGCCAATTTTCAGAAGAATATGAATGAATGCAAACATATATAAGTGGATGAACATAAATAATGAAGGTACCAAACATTTCTTGAAGTGATGAAGTGTTGACCCGGGGTTGAATCTAGTATGCTCCTGTATGATCCAGAACCTGCAAGGAAGGAAAAGATGGGGTTAGATCCAAAGGATCTAAGCAATGCCTGACACCCTATTCCTAATCCTCATCTACAATTATGCATGTGCATAGTCAAGCCATACACTTCAAAAAGTCATGATCAAGCATAAGCAATGGAGGGGACATTATCAAGGTGAAATAAGATATCAAATTTTATGCCTTGAAATTTTATATATGTACAGTTATAAAATTTCATGCCTTGAAATTTTATAACATAGTTCCTTAGCATTTGATCTTCATATGGTAGCTATGACTTGAGGTAGGCATTCAAGCTTTGTCTTCTCATTAACTCAATTTCATTTTGATTTCATTTGTTTATTTAATGACACAAGATCACTACTTAATACTGACATTATTTACACCTTTGCGTTTGGAATGCTTGATGACCCGCGAGATTTGAGAGCTAGGGCATCGTTTCTATTACCTTCAAGGCATTGTGTGAAGTGTTTGATCTCTCTTTATTTGTTTTTCTGTTGATATTCACTATGGTACTCCCCATTTATGATCATTTCATGAGGAAATGTCTTGATGGCTTGCGGGCTGCAAGCTAGGGCATCATGCATTGTTTATGAGCTCACTGTTTGAGCACCACATGACCCTGTTATGAGCTCTATTTGTTATATACATATACATATACATATATACATACATACATACATATATATATATATGTATGTATGTATATGTATATATACATACATATATATATACATATACATATATATATATATACATATATATATATATACATATATATATATACATATGTATATATATATTTATATATATGTATATATATATATATATAGATATAGATATAGATATAGATATACATATATACATATATATGTATGATGTTATTGCTGTCATTGGATGCTTGCTGCTGTTGTGCACCATATATTCTTTTATACACTGTTTATTTCATTAAGACCATGAGCTTGGCATTTGTAATGTATTTGTTGTTATTGGATCCATGTTTCCATGTTGTTGAGGTTGTAGATGCATTGAATCACCATTTCCATTCTATTTTGATAGCATGCTAGCTTGAAGATCTTGTGAGGTTCGAGCTGTGAACCATTGTTTCTTGATAACACAATTGACATTGAACATAGTTCCTTAGCATAGTAAACTATGCTAAGGAACTATGTTATAAAATTTCAAGGCATGAAATTTTATAACTGTACATATATTTTATGAGTATAATTGTACAACAGAAGAACACCCACATGCCTTGGTTGTGATTGGTCTATAAAAGGTTTTGGTTTTCCTTTCCCAATTGAGATGTCATCCTAGGATTCAAAAATACCAAGGTAATAATAAGTCTTGAACGCAAATGCATGATTATGGTTCCTCAAGTAGGAGTTTTGATGCAAAGGAAGAACACTTATATGGGTTTACCCACATAAGGACAATGGTTTCATTCATCTTTCTTTAAAGTTATCTTGGGTACTTTCCTTGGCCTCTAGGCTTGGGCATCCTATAGGGGTTGAACCAAAATTATGAAGGCAATAAGGACACATAGAACAATAGATTTGGGGACTTTTAGACTTATGTTCAATCCTTAGTAATGGTTATTGTTACCATATTTTTCATTCCCATTCCAATTTGGTAACCTAATTACTAGATGAGTGATTACAGTATCCTAGTTTGCATTATTAGATGATCTTGTTTAATTTGTGTTCATTTAATGAAAAGATACATGTAAAGGAAAATAAATTTTTGCATCTAAATATTACATTTATATATATGCCAAATAACTTGTGTATACTATACAAGGAAAGAAACTAAAAGATAAAATCATCTGGGCTCACACAGGCTGTGAGCATCGCCAACTTTCAGAAGAATATGCAAGAGTACATACATACATAAGAGGATGAACATAAATAATAAGGGTACCATACATAGCCTGAAGTAATGAATTTTTGACCCGGGTATGAATCCAGTGTGCTCCTGTGTGATCTAGAACTTGCAAAGAAAAGAGAGATAAGGGTTAGATCAAAAAGATCTAAGCAATGAATGACATCCTATTACTACTGATCCTCATCTACAATTATGCATGTGCATAGTCAAGCCATACACTTCTGAAAGAAAATTGGGGAGTACCACGTAGTTAATATCAACAGCAAAACAAATAAAAAGAGATCAAACACTTCACATAGTGCCTTGAAGGTAATAGAAATGATGCCCTATCTCTCAAAGCTCGCGGTTCATCAAGCATTCCAAATGCAAAGATGTAAACAATGCCAGTATTAAACAATGAGCTCATAAACAATGCATGATGGTAGATCAAAGATATAAGTAGGACATACAAAACAAGGTGAATAAGAGTAGTTAGATATTCATGCTAAAACCAAAAATTCCATTAATATGAAACCCTAAGCATATTAGTGGAAAAAGTGCAGATTTCAACCCAAAATAATCATTAAAACATGCTAAACATCGGGTATAATTGTACATTGCATTCATGTCATTGATATTATTCTTCATCCATCTCATCATCAAGATCATCGTTTTCAATGACATCATCACCACCACTATCTTTGTCGTCGTCATCATCATCATCATCATCATCATCATCATCATCATCATCATCATCATCATCATCATCATCATCATCATCATCATTGTCATCATCGTCATCGTCATCGTCATCGTCATCCTCCTCCTCCTCCTCATCGTGATCAGTAGCAGCATCATCGTCATCTTCTTCTTCATATTCTTCTTCGACTAACTCTCAATCGTGATCATCATCTATATCATCTTCCACTTCTTCCTATTCCTTAGTCTCTTCTTCTTCCATCACATTATACTTTATTGACCTTCCTCTTACATAAAAAACCTTCTTAAAAGTACAATGGATCTTACATTAAAATGGCTTTAATAATTTGGAAAATTTCAATATATAATGCAATGATTTAACATCAAAGCTCATGAGTTTATCAAAATATGTCCAAAGTATCTACATGAAATTCTAAATTTTTTTCAGTATCTACAATAGCCCTTTGTTAATCACCTTTATGCATATGGTCCCAACAAAGTAGTGCACAAACTACACCAAGAAGGCATCACAGAAACATGATTTCTACTTTCGCCATTGAAGCAATCTTGGCAACACTAGCTACCTCTCGAGCCTTGCACAAGTTGCACTCATTTCCTACATCAGGTATAGACATAGATGGGGTAGATGTAAATATGGTTTCATTGACCCACCAAAAGTATTGACATCCAATATTTCCCTGCAATACCAAATCTACATCAGTTCTTCCTAAAATGATTACTTGTCACATTACTTTTAAACATAAAATATAATTCCATATCCAGACCCTTTTCCTATTTGGGAAACCCCAAAATTGATGCCTAGGATTACTTGTTGTGCGTGACATCTTCAAAAAATAAGGGCCAAAACCACATTGACACATAGGCACATTGACCGAAGCCATCGATGCTATATCGATAAATATTGAACTATCACTCCAACATATTATTTTGTTTAGTTGATTTTTTTTTCATTCATACTAATTATAATTGCAATAAAAAGCAACATACTAATGTAGACAACATCTCAAATCAAATTGCAAAATGACTATTGGCAATCACAGTACAAAATGAAAATGCTTTGTATTTGATGATATAATGAATTTGAACAACATGTAAATATGTTGTTAACAAAATATTTTAACAACATGTATGTTAACAATATTTGCACCTTAGTTAACAAAATATGTTAACAACATGTATGTTAGCCTATTGTGTTTGTTTGCAAATTACTAACACATGTTAAAACAATAGGCTAACATACATGGTGTTAACATATTTTGTTAACAACATATTGTGTTAACATGTGTTTACTAAGGTGCAAATATTGTGGTCATATACACGACCCATAAACAATGCATATGCTCTAGCTTTCAGCCCACGAGCCATCAATACATTTCCTCATGAAATGATCATAAACGGGGAGTACCACATAGTGAATATCAACAAAAAAAATAATAAAGAGAGATCAAACACTTCACACAATTCCTTGAAGGTAATAGCAACGATGCTCTAGCTCTTAAAGCTTGCGGGTCATCAAGCATTCCAAATGAAAAGATGTAAACAATGCCAGTATTAACATTTATATTGTGTCATTAAATCAACAAATGCCATAAAGAAAAAATTGAGTTAGGGTAGTGCAAAGTGGCAACTTTCCCATTTTATCACAGTTAGGGCCCTCTTTTACCATGCTTTATGACATTTATATGGTTGGTTGAGTAGGTCATTGGAATGTATATGATCAATCAAAGAAGAAATTATTATTTTTGGGGGTCTTTAAGTAATGACCAAGAGCTATTATTTTATATTCTTATGTTCTATTTATAAACTCTTTCTTGATTGTAATTCTTTTAACATTCAAAGGATGATTATAATTTTTTGATTGTAATTATTTTAATGTTGAAAGGACCATATAAAAGAAAGCATGAGTGGAAGAATCTAGATTGAGGAATATAAATAAATGAAAGATTTGGGTTATGTGAACTTATGTGCAGGAAGATTCTCCAACAACTGTGGCAGAAGTACAAGTGAGTGTGAATTATTTGTTTAATATGATTTAGTAAAAAAACTATGCTGATAATGTTTTGTTTTGGATTTTTAAGGACTCTGATCAAAAGCCTATTCTGTCTGTTTATGGGTAACTATGTCAATATGTGTGATATAGAGTTTTGACATGATTGTTTCTGTCTGTTTGTGGGTTACTCTTTCAATATATGTTGTAGTTTTTACCACATCTGTTACAACTGCGGAGCCTTCTTTTTTGTTTGTTTACTTTTACAGTATCACATGCATGCTAAGAAAAAGGACAATGGAGGATAAGGATTCCCCTTCACAGGACCTTTGTGTTGCAGACAGTCGTTTTAGCATTTGATGAACCTTTTCTCTTCCTATTAGTATTGCTACACTGTTGTTATTTTGTAGCTTTAATTTTTCAGAAAGATGGGTTCAGGATGGATTAGTGGAGTGATGGTAGTAATTCTCTTATTATTGGAGCTCCTGGCATGTTGTTTCTTTGGTTGTGTATCTTCCAAGGAGGTGGGTATTCATGCATGTATGATAGTATATATACATTGAGTATTGATAGGCCTTGTAGTTTGTGATAAATGGTTTAATGGGGGTGTTTTGTACATGTTTTGTTACAGGTATATGTTTTCTATTCAGGTGGCCATGGAGGGTTATAGCTAGAGGAAGTGTCTGAAATGCATCATTCTATGCTTCTCTCTGTCAAAGAAAGGTTGGTCCATTATTAGTGTACTACATGAGTTATGCTAGTTTATTTTTATTCTCGAGCTCTCTAACACTTGAGGATGGATCATTGAGTATCATGAGTTATGCTTGTTTCTTTCCATTCTTGAGCTCTCTAATATTTTGAGAAAGGATTATTGAATATGATAAAAAATTGGTCTAAATAATAGACACAAGCGAATCCAGAAAGATAAATGCAGTAAAGTTGTTGATAGACAATGAAAATTCTTTGTTTCTTGGTTCTGCTAGTGTTGATGAAGAAAGGGAATCATTTATATACAATTACAAGCATTATTTCAATGGATTTGTAGCTCAACTTCCTCCTCAAGAAGCTTCTCCCATATCAGGTAGCTCTAAAAAAAGTACAATAAAAAGCTATGCTTCATGTTCTATTACCACAACAATTTATGTGGGTTGATTTCATAAAATGGTTATGAAAATTTTATGTTTTACTGACAATTCATTTAACCTACCATTCTAAGAATATGAGAGACATGAGCTTGTTGAAAGTATATGAAACTTCATGTGGGTCGATTTTATAAAAATGGTTATGGAAATTTATGTTTTCTTGACAATTCATCTAAACCTACCATTCTAAGAACATGAAGGACAAAGAGATTGCTGATGGTATATATAATATTATGGGTTTTGTTTTGTGTGTTGAGCATGTGGATGAGGAGGCAACTATGCTTGACAATAGATAGTACTTTAAATACTTTTCCAAAGTTCAAAAAATTGGTTTCTCTGATGTACTGACTTGTAATGTTCACGTAAATATCACCAAAGCAAGGGAACAAAGACCAGTCAACACATTTTGGCATTAAATGTGTGATCATTTTGGGTTATGGTGAAGTTTAATGTCATCTTGTCCCACCCCCATTCTTAACTAAAATTCTATTTTTTTATTAATATGCTTTCTTTTGGATTAGTTTGGGATCAAACGTAATGATCGACAAAAATCTATCAAATCTAATTCAGAAAATAATTGCAGAAGCTTCATAAATCTAATTCTATTTGTTGGAAATAATGAAATTCCCACAAATATAATGTACTTCTATATACTGGATGTAGAAATGGAAGGGGTGATATCTGTATTTCCAAGCAAAGGAAGAAGGATGCACACCACAAGGTCATGGAGTTGTTTGGGTATAGATGATGGGGCACAACAAGATGAGTCTTCCTCTTCAAACACCCTGTGGAAATAGGAAAAATATGGGGAAGATATAATAATTGGGCTCCTAGATTCAGGTGCACATACATTTTAAGTTAATTACACGTATAGATAGAGAGTATATTGGCAATACATATATGGATATGTATCTTTAATCTAAGAAAATAAAAATTAATTGAAAGCTTTACAAATGAATTTTTTACTTCAGACCCAAGCTCGTTTAGAAATTTGGGTGTTTCATTCTAAACATAAGGAGTTCTCATATTAGTTGAAATTTTTTTCTTGAAATCCTTTTATATTCACTTAAAGGTGGTGTTCATTGTATTCTCTAGAATAAATCTTGTTGTGCATATTTGAAAATTCAATATCTCTCATTTTATATGAGAAACCCTCTTTCTTTGATCCTATACAATGTATCAATGCTACTGGTCATATTTTGATTCTGTGTATATATTATTCCATCACTTTATACATTGACTAGTATTGATGGCTTATAAATTTACTGTATTGTTTTACATCGATGGTGCAGGAGTACCTAGGTAGGCTAGTTGTGGAAATGTAACCTAGGGTTTGCTTGTCAGACCACTAGGTAAATAAAGGGACCAAGAGTCCTAGTGTGTGAAGTGTTTGTAGGAGGATAGGTCTTATTTGTTCCTTGGTGACCCTTAGGTCCAATTAGACCCAATTAGGGAATTTTAGAATTTGTTTGAAAAATGAGCCAAGAGAGGGACTAGAGGTCCTTTTTGATGTTATTTCATCATATGTAGTGGATTGGACAAGTTTGGCTAGGGTTTGACCAAGTTTGGCAATCAAACCCAAAAGTTGCCAAAAGTTGTCAATGTTGTCATTGACAACATTGACAACTTTTAAGACAAATTAGCATCTTCGAAGAAATTGGTTGGGTAACTGTCTGAAACTGACCATTTAGTGTTTGGGTCATCTATATAAGACCATCCTCAGGATTTTTGAAGGGTTGGCAAGTTTTAGAACTTTCATGTACGAACTGTGTTAATCAATAACAGTGTGGATTTGTGTGTTTTGAGGTGATCGGGCATTGTAATGGATTGAAAGTTTTTTTGTAAGATTTTTTTATTGTAATGTAGGTTAGTATTGAACTTCCTATGGTGTTAGTTTGGTATTTTAAATAGTTTTGATTGCTTTTGTAAAATCTTGAAAGTTCAGTCTAGTCGCTGGTTTGGTTTTGAGCACTGGTTACAAATGGAGTCTTAACTTTCTTTTCCACCGTGGATTTGGCTTGGGCTCTTGGATTATGAAAGTAGACTCCATGTACATTTTTTACATAGTATTTTGGGCCCTAGAAGTGGTGGTAACTATTTTTAAGATGATGCCCTAGGCGAGCCAGAGTAGCATGGCTAGGGATCATCAGAGGTTGCAGAGCTAGCTAGAGGGATTGAAAGCATCCATAGCTTAAATCAGAGGAAGTGGGAAGGTAGAGGAGTCAAAGGAGGACCCCCAACCAGGAGGAGAAGTTGTGAGGAGTTATCTTGTTGGCCAAGAAAGTCCATTTCTTGTGCAGATAGTGAAGGAGACCCAAAACCCTAAATTTTAGGCATGAAAGTAGGAAGGACTGTACGGACACTTCAGGGGCCTAAAACCTAGAAAATATTTATTTTCTCTGAAAAGGGTGTCTAGATCCTAAGCCTATTTGGCACTTGTTAAGACATTTTCCCAAGATAATGCAGAAAAGGTGTCCAAATAGGGCTAATTGCTTGTAGCCCTATTTTGAGGGTAATTGCATAGGTTCGTGGAGCTTGTTTGTGTTTTTGGAGAAAAGTGAGTTTTTAGGGGTTGGAATTGGTCCTATTGACATCCTCATATGCTTCCTTTTCAATTTTTTGAATATTGGAATCCATTTGAATCAGATTGTGCAAATGGACAAGAAAGACCAATTTGGGTCTAGTATGAGGTGTACAAAGTTGTGAGTTCTATTTTGTTGGTGTTTACTAGTTGAAGGAAATTAGGATCTTGTGATAAGATACCTAAGGAGCCTAGGGTGAATAGAAGAACCCTCGTAGGTTAGTGATTGACCTAAGAGACCTTGGAAGAGGTCTAAGGAGCAAGACTAGTACTACATCAGAGTGGTATCAGAGCAAGTTGAGGAACTTGGGAAAGCTGGTTTATGTCAGAGGTGGAATCTTGTAGTTCTACAAACATGGTGACAAATGCAGAACTAGCCAAGGATATGGAGGAGGAGAAGGAGAAAAATAGACTCCTTGAGGGTACTTTGGAAGCAATGAGAGTAAAGATGGAAGAACTAGTAGATTCTACTAGGAAGAAAGAATATGAAGCAGAATCCAGTAGTAAGGGTAAGAAGAAGATGGAGGAAGAAGAATACATTTCTAAACCTAACCTAGTGTTGAATGAGGAACCTTTCTTGAAGGCCATAAAGGAACTACATGGAAAAGCTTTGGAGGGAATACCTGTATTTGGAGGAAAGATGGATATTGAGGCAGTCATGGACTGGATTGAAGCAATGGAAAATCATTTTGAATGTGAAAGAATAAGTGAGGCCCAAAGGGTTTTAGTGGCCAAGTCTAGACTCAGAGGGTCAGCTTTGACTTGGTGGAAATACCTTCAGGATGAGAGGGTAAGTATGGGAAAACAACCAATAGAAAATTAGAATGCTATAGTAAGAAAATTGAAAGAGAGTTATCTTCTAGAGGACTATGAAATACAGCTCCATAGGAAGAGACAAAACTTGAAACAGAAAGATCTAGATGTGGCCTCATATACTGAGGAATTCCAAAGACTATGTTTAAGGTCTAATTTGTAGGAAGAAGAGCCAATAAAAGTGGCTAGGTACTTGGGTGGGTTGAAGTGGAACATCCAAGAGGAGTTAAGTCTATGGACACCTACTACCATCCAAAAATGTCATCAGTTGGCTCTAAAGGTGGAAGAGAAGAATAAGAAGAAAGGGGACTCTAGTTTCAAGAACAATAATAAAAATAGAGGCAGAGGAAGAGAACAAAGGGGTCAAAGAGGAGGCTACCAAGGAAGGGGTATTGAAAAAAGGTTCCAAGGAGAAAAAAAGTTGACAGAGCAGCAGATTGAGAACAATTCAAGAGGAGGCTATAACAAAGGCAGGGGTAAAAATGGGGGTTCTAATAGAGGAAGAGGAGGTAGGAGTGGATCCTACTTTGCTACAATGAAATTCTATTATTGTGGGCAACTAGGGCATCTTTCTTAGAGATGTCCTGATAATCCCTCTCTAGAAAATAGTGACAAAAGAGTAGCATATGCACATGAGGATACTCTTAGTGTCAAAACTCCAGAGGTGGACCATTTAGACTCAGAAATGGGTGAGAACTTGATGTTTAGAAGGGTCCTAAAAAGGAAACCAATCAAGG
Source organism: Thuja plicata (assembly GCA_018584345.1). Classification (NCBI taxonomy): domain Eukaryota; kingdom Viridiplantae; phylum Streptophyta; class Pinopsida; order Cupressales; family Cupressaceae; genus Thuja; species Thuja plicata. The sequence continues at coordinate 1,553,459 of MU223207.1, read as the reverse complement.
ATGAGCCCAAACATAGGAGGGCACTATTTAGAATCAGATGCAAGATTCTTGGAAAATTATGTAAAGTGATTATTGATTCTAGATCCATAGACAACATCATTTCAGAGGAGGCAGTGGTGAAGCTAAAGCTATCCAAAATACCCCATGTGAACCCTTATAAGGTGACATGGCTCAAAAAAGGCCAGAGTGTCTTGATCAATGAGAAAACATGGGTAGAATTCTTCATACTAGGATATAAGGATAGATTGCTTTGTGACATCCTTCCAATGGATGCTTGCCATTTGCTTCTTGGGAGGCCTTGGTAGTTTGACAATGGAGCAGTATATGATGGGAAGCAGAACTCCATTACATTTAAGAAATGAGGAAAGACATTCAAAATTTAGTCTTTATTAGAGGATGAGGAACCACAGAGTAAAAATCCTAATGTCATGTTATGTAGTGGTAAGGAGTTGGTGAATGATATTAGAGATGATAAGGGAGAAGGCTATGCCATTGTGCTAAGACCTAAGGAGGAGGAGACACTAGTAAAGGAACCACTACCAAAGGAAGTGGAAGAATTGCTTGAGAAATATAAGGAAATTGTGAGTGATGGCACTCCTGCAACCCTACCACCTAAGAGGGTTATAAGTCATCAAATAGACTTTGTGCCAAGGGCATCCCTTCCCAATAAAGCAGTATACAAGTTGACTCTAGATAAGAACTTGGAGGTAGCAAGACAAGTACAAGAACTCTTGGATCAAGGCTTGATCAAGAAGAGCATTAGCCCATGTGCAGTCCCGGTTGTTTTAGCATCAAAGAAGGGAGGAAAGTGGAGATTATGCATAGAATCAAGGGATATAGATAGGATTACAATAAGGTACAGATTCCCAATCCCAAGGATAGAGGATCTTATGGATTTCCTAGGTGGGCCAATGTATTTCACAAAGCTAGAATTGAAAAGTGGTTATCACCAAATCAGGGTGAAGGAAGGTGATGAATGGAAAATGACATTCAAAACCAAAGATGGGTTATATGAATGGCTTATGATGTCATTTTTCCTCTCTAATTCTCTAAGCACATTCATGAGGCTCATGAATGAGGTGCTCAAGGATTTCACTGGAAAGTTTGTAGTGGTATATCTTGATGATATACTGATTTTCAGTAAGACAAGAGAGGAACATGTCAAACATGTGGAG
>MU223207.1:1528322-1552223 GCA_018584345.1 Thuja plicata | reverse complement strand
AGGCAGTATTGAAGAGGTTGCATGAAGAGAAGTTGGCCATTAACCTTGAGAAGTGTGAGTTCTTTAAGAAAGAACTAGTTTACTTGGGCTTTGTGGTGTCCAAGGGGTCTTTGAAGATGGACAAAGACAAAGTTGCTGCAATCTTGAACTGGCCTCCACCTACCGCAGCCACTGAGGTAAGGAGTTTTCATGGCCTTGCCCAATTTTATAGAAATTTTATTAGGAACTTCAGTGGGATATGTGCTCCATTAATGGATACTATTAAGGGTGGGGTCAAAACTAAGTTCAGATGGACTTTGGAAGCTGAAAAATCTTTTGAGATGTTGAAAAGACAAGTGGCTACTCAACCTGTCCTACAGTTGCCAAGCTTTGATAATTTATTTACCATTGAGTGTGATTCTAGTGGAATGGTAGTAGGGGGTGTGTTAAGTCAAGAGGGAAGACCTATTGCTTTCTTCAGTGAAAAATTAAATGAGGCCAAGAAGAAATATTCTTCTTATGACTTAGAGCTATTTGCTCTAGTCCAATCTTTGAGGAAATGGAGGCATTATCTATTGCCTAAAGAATTTGTGGTATTTACTGATAATTAGGCCCTTATCTACATCAACACACAAGAAAAGCTAAGTAATAGGCATCTAAAGTGGATGGAATACTTGCAAGCATTCACTTTTACTATCAAGCACAAGAAGGGTTAACTCAACAAGATGGCAGATGCTTTGAGTAGGAGATTGTTAACAGTGCAAGAAGTCCACTTGAATAGCATTGGGGTTGAGAGTTTCAAAGACCTATACAAGTCAGATGAGGATTTTGGTGAGGCCTATAAGGTATGTATTGACTCTGAGAACCATTTTCATAGCAAGTTCTCTGATTACACTTTACAAAATGGTTTGTTGTTTAAAGGTAATTGGTTGTGTGTACCCAAGGGGTCAATGAGGATGAAACTCATCCAAGAGAAGCATAATGGCTCTCTAAGTGGTCAATTTGGTAAGGAAAAGACCTTGGAGTTGGTCCAAAGGTTCTACCATTAGCCAAAATTGGTGAGGGATGTCACCAAGTATGTGGAACAGTGTGTTGTTTGCATGAAGGCAAAAGGAGGAATGAGTAATGTAGGGTTGTATCAGCCTCTACTTGTCCCTAATAGACCATGGGAGTGTGTAAGTATGGATTTCATTGTGGGGTTGCCCAAAACTAAACAGGGGTATGATAGCATTTCTGTAGTTGTTGATAGATTTAGCAAAATGGGACATTTCATTCCATGCAGAACTACTAATGATGCTAGCCGCATAGCTTATTTGTTTTTCAAGGAAATAGTAAGGATTCATGGTCTTCCTTTGAGCATTGTCTCTGATAGAGATGTAAAGTTTATGAGTCATTTTTGGAGAACTTTGTGGACAAGGCTGGGTACTAACCTATCTTTTGGTTCAGCTTACCACCCTCAGACTGATGGCCAAACTAAGGTGGTCAATAGAGTGCTAGGTAACCTCTTGAGGTTCCTAACTAAGGAATATGGACAAACTTGGGATGTGGTCATTCCTCAAGTAGAATATGCTTACAATGTTAGCAAGAATAGAATGACAGGCAAGAGTCCATTTGAGGTGGTTTATGGCATGCATCCTAGGGGTGTTTGTGAGCTCAGAGATCTTGGTGGAATGGAGTATAGAAGTGGCCATGTAGAAGACTTCACTTCTACTATGAAGGAGATATAAGATCAAGTAAAGAAGCAGATAAATGACAGTCAACTTAAGGTGAAAGCCAAAGTGGATGAGAAAAGGAAGGATTTTCAGTTTGAAGTAGGTGACTATGTGATGGTCCACTTGAATAAATATAGACTACAAAATGGTGTCCTTACCAAAATTTAGATGAAAAGGGTGGGACCATGCAAGATCTTAGCCAAGTATGGAGCTAATGCATATAAGGTGGACTTACCATCAGATTTGAGCATCTCTCCCATATTCAATGTTAAAGACCTCATAGAGTTTAGGGGATAGATGGAAGACATCAATCCAACAAGTCTAGGGGTCAATGCTGATGTGGAGGTTACTGTCTTACCTCCAAAGTTTCCTATGGTGGCTGATAAAGTCCTGGACTCTCGGGTTAAGAAGACCACTAGACACAAAGTCTACATGGAGCATTTAATTCAGTGGAAGGGCAGACCAGAATCAGAGGCCTCATGGATTGCAGAGGCAGATTTCAAGAAGGTGGGCATCTCAGAGGAGCTACAGTCCACAGGAGTGACATGACTTCTTCCTTTGGGGGGGAGTATGGTGTAGGAGCACCTAGGTAGGCTAGTTGTGGAAATGTAACCTAGGGTTTTCTCTTCATTTGTTTTGGCTTGTAGTGGTTCTAGCTAGACCACTAGGTAAATAAAGGGACCAAGAGTCCTAGTGTGCGAAGTGTTTGTAGGAGGATAGGTCTTATTTGTTCCTTGGTGACCCTTAGGTCCAATTAGGCCAAATTAGGGAATTTTAGCATTTTGTGGAAAAATGAGCCAAGAGAGGGACTAGAGGTCCTTTTTGATGTTTTTTCATCATATGTAGTGGATTGTAAAAGTTTGGCTAGGTTTTGACCAAGTTTGGCAATCAAACCCAAAAGTTGCCAAAAGTTGTCAATGTTGTCATTGACAACATTGACAACTTTTAAGACAAATTAGCATCTTCGAAGAAATTGGTTGGGTAACTATTTGAAACTGACCTTTTAGTGTTTTGGTCATCTATATAAGACCATACTCAGGATTTGTGAAGGGTTGACAAGTTTTATAACTTTCATGTACGGACTGTGTTAATCAATAACAGTGTGGATTTGTGTGTTTTGAGGTGATCGGGCAATGTAATGGATTGAAAGTGTTTTTTTAAGCTTTGTTTCTTGTAATGTAGGTTATTATTGAACTTCTTGTGGTGTTAGTTTGGTAGTTTGAATAGTTTTGATTTCTTTTGTAAAATCTTGAAAGTTCAGTCTAGTCGTTGGTCTGGTTTTGAGCACTGGTTACAAATGGAGTCTTAACTTTCTTTTCCACTGTGGCTTTGGCCCAGACTCTTGGATTATGAAAGTAGACTCCATGTACATTGTGTACATAGTAGGTTGGGCCCTGGAAGTTTTGGTAACTATTTTTAAGATGATGCCCTAGGTGAGCCAGAGTAGCATGGCTAGGGATCATCAGAGGTTGCAGAGCTAGCTAGAGGGATTGAAATCATCCATAGCTTCAATCAGAGCAAGTGGGAAGGTAGAGGAGTTAGAGGAGGACCCCCAACTTGGAGGAGAAGTTGTGAGGAGTTATCTTGTTGGCCAATAAATTCTATTTCTTGTGCAGACAGTGAAGGAGGTCTAAAACCCTAAATTTTAGGCATGAAATTAGGAAGGACTGTACGGACACTTCAGGGGACTAAAACCTAGAAAATATTTAGTGTCTCTAAAAAGGGTGTCTAGATCTAAGCCTATTTGGAACTTGTTAAGACATTTTCCCAAGATAATGTAGAAAAGGTGTCCAAATAGGACTAATTGCTTGTAGCCCTTTTTTGAGGGTAATTGCATAGGTTCTTGGAGCTCATTTGTGTTTTTGGAGAAAAGTGAGTTTGTAGGGGTTGGAATTGGTCCTGTTGACATCCTCATATGCTGCCTTTTCAATTTAGTGAAGATTGGAATCCATTTGAATCAGATTGTGCAAATAGACAAGAAAGACCAATTTGGGTCTAGTATGAGGTGTGCAAAGTTGTGAGTTCTATTTTGTTGGTGTTTACTAGTTGAAGGAAATTAGGATCTTGTGATAAGATACCTAAGGAGCCTAGGGTGAATAGAAGAACCCTAGTAGGTCATTGATTGACCTAAGAGACCTTGGAAGAGGTCTAAGGAGCAAGAATAGTACTACATCAATGGGTCTCTCTATTGTGCTTCTATGACATAGTGAAAATGATGACACATTGATCATTTAATTTTTTATGTTTGTGTTGGTCACTGTGATGTCTCCTTCATGGAACTATATTTTAGTTCCTTTAGTTGGTACTTGTATCGTAAGAAAGTAGAAGCACTACCATTGTAGATTGGTTTAGCCTTCTGAGTAAGTGGTTTGGGGTCATGTCAAGCACCTTGAATGGGTCTCTGACTTGGATTTGGCTTCTTCCCCTATTCTTCCCTATTTCCCACTTTTTCCAGCCTGTTTCTGACACCTTAAACTGGAAACTGAGATTTTTGACCTCAGGGTCAAAATTGACCTTTCTGGGTCAAGGTCAACCTCACCCTTGACCTAGTTCAAATTCAACCTCGACCTTGACCTAGGTCACAATCGACCTTTTTCTGACCTAGGGTCAAAATTTCATATTTTTGGGATTTTTGGATCTCGGGCTTCGAAAAAGTTTAATTCCCGCTTCCGGGTCAGATGTTTCGGTCTTTGAAGCAATGATTCTTAAATTATATTTCATATAGGTCTACTTCTAAGGGTATAGGTCTAATGGGAATTTAATTCTCCTATGTAGGCCTCTCTAGAAGATTGTTCCCTAGATTGGTATATAAGGAAGCCTTCTCTCATTTTCTCTAACCATCATCAAGCATAATCACAAGCGCTCAAGACTTGATAATTATCAACAAAGTGAAAGCTAAGGAGAAAGATTTGAAGAAAGCATCTATTCTCAAGCATTCAAGCATTCAAGCATCCAATTCATCAAGGAGATCCATTGGTATCCATTGAAGGATTCAAAGCTCTATGGATCTCTCTTGTTGAAGATTTCTCCATCCACATTCCTCCACGTTTCTTCCTATTCCAAGATCCATTCAAGATTGGTGTTGAAGATCTACATGAAATTAATTTGAGGCATTCTACATTCTACGTTCTACATGCATTTGGTGCATACATACTTTTGGATCCAAGGATACGAATCCACCACAAGGGCTTCTATACAAGCAAGGTGAATTTGTTTATTTACTTTGTTTACTTATGCAATTTCAATTTGATTTTAAGGTTAATTAAAAAACTGGGGTTTGACCAAGGATAACCCCTCCCCCCCCAAAAAAAAACATTTTTATTGTAGGTACATGTTTGGAATAGCAAGTCAAAGTGCAGATTTGGATACCCTTTTCGGAAAACTTTCGGGATCCAAAAATAGATTTTCAATCTGAGACTGTTTAGGTCGATTCTGCCCTAGGTCACAATCAAAAATTCTGGGTCAAGGTTGACATTGACTTGAGGGTACAAATAAGAACTGTGTCAGAATGGAAAATGATTTCTAGATTTTGTAGATCTTGCAGTTTCAGTTCAAGTTAGCAGGAATCAACAGTTTTTGAGACCGTCTGATAGGGTTTTTAGCAGGTTCTTTTTCAGAGGTAAGTATTTTATTCCATTTTCCTTTGCAATCATTTCCAAATTTACACCCCTTCTCAATTACAAGTAAATTTAAGATGATTAATGGAGGCATAGGGTATCTTTTATGTGCAAATCTCTATTATTCAAAACCCTATCTAGAGACCCTCTATTTTCTTCATTACATTTTGGTGAACCCACGATAGATAACTCTTTATTTTTGGTGTTAGATTTGCATCTTATGTTAGATCTTACATGCATTTAAAAGTAGATTTATTTTATGCTCTTGCATTTATATGTAAAAAATAAATAAAAATCACAAAATTTATTTAAAAACAGAAAAAAAAAATTACATTTTTCATCATACATTTCATTTGAATGCATTTGGATATATCCAGATCTATTTTCTATGCATTTCTTTATTCGTTATTATGTTGCCTAAGTTGTTCCAAATATTTTCCAAACATTTTACAATGTGCCTTATTGATAGGGATGATAATCCTCCTATTTGGGATGAACCTTTGAATTTGGATATTGATTACTCTCTTCCTCATGAAGCCATTGTGGATGATTCTACTTTTTCGGATGATCCCTTGGATAAAGACATTGATTTATCCCCTCCTTGTGAAGATGCCTTGATACGAGAGGGTGATTTATTAATGGATGGCATATTCATACATGATGGTGACTTTTTTTCTAAAACAAACTCCCCTTATGTAGACATTTTAGAGAAAGAAGAAAAAATTATAGATGCTTTACCTCCATTTGGGATTCCTTCTAGTGATGAGGCATTAGTGGAGAATGATATGAATTCCCTTAATGTTCTCGCTCATAGTGATGATCTTATGGAGAATCAAGATCCTACCTCATCTCCTCCTAGGATGTATTCTTTACTTCCTTGTTGTGAACCTGTTTGTAGTATTGAGACAACTAACATGGTTTATCCAAAACCCTTGTTGACTATTAAAGGTTGTCTTTGCAGTACTATCAAAGGTAAACCTATGGAATCTTTAGAATCTATTAATGATCAAGATTTGATAGCTGACACCTATCATACAAGGAATAACCCTCAACCTAATCCGGTAGTTGCTGTTGGAAAGTTGCAATTCAAGCAATCATTGTTTTGTCATTGATGTCAAACCTTAACTAGTGAGACTATTACTATCTGTTTGAGTACCATATTTATTGATTGATGAAGAAGATTTAACAAGAAGACCAAGTGGAATGGTTGAGTTAAAGGCAAATAACAAGGGTACTTGATCAGTTGGCACATTGGAAAAACAATGTGTTGTTTATCTTTTGATGACAGTTTTATTGGTTGGTTTGTGCTAAGCACTAGTATGCCGAGCAAAATTTCTAGTGACGACCGAGCACCAGTGAAATTTCCAAGTAATTTTAGTGTTGGCCGAGTGAGAACACAATGGTGGCCGAGCACCAGTTGTGTGTGTATATTTGTGCACCTATTATCTGCAACACAACGCTTCAATAAGTTATTCTGTTAGTGAAAAATAAGGGTTAATGAACATATAAACCATAACTTTGACTTATTGCTTTCTAACTAGGATCAGTGTAGCATGTAACATAAAAGCCCTCAGATTATGCTAGATACCAGTGACATAAACAACCTACCATGAAAGATTTAGTTTAAAACAAGCTAAACGATGAGAAAACATGCATTCTAGCTCTACGAATGAAGATAATAACAATGCATAAGCATAAAATATGAAATGAAGTATGAGTTTAAGTCTATTCCAACAGCATAAAAATGCATTTACAATATGAAATGAAGGCTCTTTTGTGCTCCAAAATGCATACTATTTATAGAATAATGAGAGAGAGAGAGAGAGGGGAGACAAGGTTCATTAATGAGTTGAGGGACTCATTAATGGTGGTGTAAGAGCCATTAATGCCTTGAGCATTAATGAGGCATGGAGGAGACATGGGCTTAAGGCATCTTCATTAATGAGGCATTAATGTAAGCCTTAAAGAAGCATGGGAAGGGTGTAAGAGGGTGGCTTGAGAAGGTGGACTTGAGGAAGGAATCTTGAGATTCCTTGACTTTCTCAACTGGGTGGAGTTGTTAATCATTCCCTAATGGAATGTGACAACATTAGGAGGTGGCTTAGGGTTAGAATGAGAATTAGGATTAGATTAGCAAGGGTGAATGGGTTGAGAAGGGTTAGAACCTAGGGTAGAAGTGGTTGAGATAGGTTAGGTTGGGGTTTAAGGGAATATTAATTAAATAAATTAAACTTAGTTAATTCATTTAAAATATAGGAATTAATTATTTAAATAATTAAATTGCTTTTTAATAATTAAGGGGAATATAGCCATTTTAATTAGATTAAATAGGCTAGGGGAATGGGTTAGTTGCATGTGTGTAATTGATTTAGGGATTTATTTAATTCCTAGCAAATTAATCATTTTTAGCCATGTATTTGATTGATTTTGATTTTGGCTACAAGTAAATAATTTAGTGATTTGATCACCTTAGGAGATTAGATTGATTTCAAAAGAATTATGCGAAGTAGTGACAGGGTCATTTGGAAATAATCGGGGGTATGATCACACTTAGGGAAAATAGGGTCCATAGTTGGAACAAACCAAATTTAGGTGGTTACATTTGCCCCTCTTTGAATTGATGTGCGAGCAGCGCATTGATTCAAAGAAATTTTTTGATTTTGACTTCAGAAAGATTGAGAATTTCGTTCCTGGTTGTCGAACAAAATGTTGATGAGATCAGTCTTGCACTTGATTGAACAAAACTGATAGAATTTATTTTGAACTTGGTTGTCGTCCAAAGATCAATAAAAGATTTTAAAGATACCAATTCTGAACTTGGTTATCATCCAAAGATTGATAATGTTGATTCTGAACTTGATTGTTGTCCAAAAGTCAGTAGGAATCTGCTAGGAGCTTAATAAAAATCTCTTAAAAATGAGAAAACACAAGATATCTAGCTTACGAGAACCAAAGGTTTCTATCCGATAGTGCCAACTTTAGTCAAGGAAACTGTTATGCCCCTAGTTTGTTTGTTAACGAAGTCATTTTAATGTTATTTTGAGAAAATAATTAATTGATGATAGTGTGATCATGCCCCCTCGAGAACGAAATCGAAGGAAAAGAATAAATCCCTCAGTTGAAAGAACGTATCACTTGCAGGAAGCAGTTAGGATAAGAAAGAATGGAGGAGAAGTGGAAAAGAAGGTGTATTTTTTTAAAAAAACACACGAGTACCAAGTTAATTATGTGAAAATATGAGTGATGAGATTGATAAAATGATGTTAGACCAAGATGTATGATAAAATGTTCAGTATTGACAGATTTTTGGAACAAATGAAGAATATCTGCAGCTTTTGAAATTGTCATAAAAATGGCATTGTGCTGCTGAAAACATCTTTTGCACCTTCAATTTGGTTCCTGATTGATTAAAAAAAGAACATAAATGTAATTGTAAACGTCTAGGAGGAGTTTTGGAACTCCTAAATGGCTCAAAAGACCAATATAAGCCTCAAAAATTACCATTTCACTATTCATTTTCACTTTCCTCGATAGTAATTCAAAGAGCTTTGCAGAGAAAATGGTAGTCCCTGTGAGGAAGCATCATTTTGAGAGGAGCTATCGACATCAACGTCCAGCCGACTACCCACCACCAGTAAGTGTTCAAAAAACTGCCCTGTGAATTTTGCAAATTTTAAATATATGCATTTCTGTAGCTTTTATAGCTCCTTCCATTTTGAATCGCATCCAGTAAAATGGATCACACCCTTCTATTTCAGAATCGCATCTGGTTAGGAGACTTAGAAATTTAATCTTGCAGACCTGTTTGCATGCTGCAAACTGTGAATTACTTAGTTGATGAGGAATCTACCCCTTTATTGTAGATAGGATACTGATGTATTGTCATTTTTGTCAAAAATAGACCCAATTTGAGGTGGTTGCATTCTACGGCACTTACCCTGGTCATGTTCTTGCATTGTTTGGATGAATTTCAGATGATGAGAAGACTACCATGATCTGATGCAGATTGCGTTTGTTGATAGGTTTACCTGAGATCGGGGTAAACCATGGGTTGTTGACTGCTCTGGCTGAGAGATGGCACTTAGAGCATAACACCTTTCATTTGCTGACTGGTGAGATCATAGTGACTCCTGAGGACGTCTGGCGGATACTTCAAGTGCAGATGATGTGGCATGAGGTGTGATTTGAGTTGACGACAGCTGTGGCGATTGGCACTATGCGTAGATATTTCCAGGATGACACCATCGACCAGAGATATCTGTCTTGGGACTACATGGTCGATCATTACAATCGATTATCTATGTATTTAGCAGGTTTAGTAGGCAACATCCTGATGCCAGACAAGGGTCAGCATGGATTTATGGTTGGTTGGGTAGATATGATAGAGTAGATGGTTACCCACCGACGGAGATTTGCATGGGGTAGCTGTATCTTAGCCCACATGTATAGAGAGCTTCACAAGATAGTATACCACTATACACAGAGTATGACTATGGGCATTCTTATTCTTCAGATCTGGGCCTAGGAGCACATCCCTGTGACACGACCGATTGTAGACAGACAAAGGGCACCAAAGCAGCCTTATGTTTATATGTATGCATGCCTCCTTTAGCAGCTCCATCTGGGCAAGGTCGAGTACTGGTGCCGTCTTTTTGATGATATGATAGAGGTCATTTGGAGACCGCATTTAGATTGCAAGGAGTGGACCTTGAATGCACAACATGTATCATATCTATGTCAGAGCCGATATCTCATTGGCAAAACTAGATATGTCATAGAGCGGTTTGTGATCACCAGAGTACTAAGATAGTACTATCATCGGCAGGGTAGGACATAGGACATCACTGTATATGCCCGAACTAGAGATGAGACACCATTATGGGGTGCACAGTTATAGTATGAGACAACACACCAGGAGATCTGTGATATGGTCAGAGTAGACTGGGATCTCCGCCCTGATGTAGCTGATGCAGGTGTGTCCGACGGATATGCTGCTGAGATGCTTCAGTAGCCCTTTCCTTGGTTCACTGTTCCTAAGGAGATCATTCCTTGCATAGAGGAGAAATTAGATTATGATCCTGATGATTGACCAATAAGGGGTAGGGGAGGAGTGCAGAGAGACAGGGCTCCTGTCAAACATGGAGGTTGTGATGGTGGGAGGGATGGTAGATATGGCAGGCGTCCTCCTTGTGATGATGGTCATGATGGAGATGATAGGGGTGGTGGTGGTGAGGTTGTTGATACAGGTGGAGCCAATGGTAGTGGGCAAGGTAGGCACCAGAGATTCAGATTTGTGGCTCCTCAGAGAGATACTGGTCCATTGCTTACAGGACAGCAACATCGAGAGAGGTGGAAGGGGTCATAGGATAGACCACCAGATAGAGGACATGAAAGGTCTTAGGAGTAGGATATAGGTAGAGATAGAGATCCTCTATCTAGATGTGAGAAGGAGAGAGAGAAGCTCTAAGCTAGGATTACTGCCTTAGAGGCCCAGGTCACCACTGTAGATGCCTTACTGGCAGATAGGGACACACATCTAGAGAGACTAAGAGCAGAGAGGGATAGGTAGGGTGAGATGCTTAGAGCCGAGAGAGATGCACATTCCCGGACATCAGTTCACCAGGGACAGAGGGCCACTTATTATTATGCCCTACATCATGCAGCAGTGTCGGAGGGCCAGAGAACACCTTCCTTTTCACAATTAGCTCAGCAGTCAGAGTGGGCCATGCCACCTCCAGTAGCTCCTTTTGTACCACCTCCTCCTCCTCCTCCTGATCAGGGAGAGGGGGCGTGGAAGAGTTGATATTTGTACCATTTATATGTATATCTTTACATTAAATTTGTATATCTGGATCCTACTGAGATCCCCCCTTTTTTTGTATATCTGGATCCTTCTGAGATTTGCTTTTGTATATGACATTCATACATGTATATCTGATTTATTCAGCCTCATTGATACTCTGATACTCTTTATGCATAATATTCCATATTTTGATTTGTACCATGTTGTGACATGTATATCTGATGTAGCTTCCTAATTCTGACATGTTTCATGAGTTCCCATTAGTTTGATAGATGTGGTAGATGTACTTTGCACATGTGATGATATCTTGGTCTCTTGATGAGTTAGATTTAGACATCATTTTGATTTGATTTGATTACTGATATAAATATGTTTTAAATGATACGCATGTGAAAATGCAAATATATGTTTCTTTTGATTTTCCCTTATGCAAATTTAAAATGTATGGATGCATTGAGGATGAAAAAGTAAAAATGCAATACATGGATGTTTTGTTTTTAGTATTTTCATGTTGCTTCTTTTCATGAATTCAAAATGTATGCTTATGAATGTGCAACGATAGATATATCAGTAATATGGATGATGTAATTAACTTGATTTTTAGAAGAAGATAGAAAACATTTTTGAACACAAAAAGTCTTTATGCATTTACTGTCTTTATAAGTATATCATGCAATCTCTAAATGCAACTATATGTAGACTCTTAGGACTTTGTCACTAGTATGAAAATGTATAGCTTTTTATCATCATTGGGCATTTTTTCAAAACAAATACCACCTGATAGTACAACCATCACTAATACCCACTGATATTATGATAATATGAATATCATGTTTTATTGAAATGTCAAAAATAGACTTAGGTATCAAGGCATAGAAGCCAGGATAACAAAAATAGTCACCTTCCTTTTAATATACCAAATTTTGATTAAGGTAAGATATTGGACCCGCAATGACCTTGAAAATTCATATCCTTGGGTACATTGTGATTCGTATACCTTAGTAAGAATTTGGATCTGAAAATAGACAAGGAAATTGTTCCAACCTCATCGTAGTTTGCACATAACAAAGATTGAGATATATGTGGCTATCCACCCATAGTGGCAGCTCTTACCATAAACATCCAAGTTAGGTGAAATTTATAGGATCATTGGAAATAATCACCATATGCAGAAAGCCAAGAAAAAATTATGCCCCCTATCCTTGTGACTCTTTGTCTTTGTGCAGATGTCATTGAGTAACTAAGAAGACATAATAAATCATCAATTGAGAATCAATCAAATAAAAGTTATAATTACTTAGATGCCCCTAGTTGAAAACATCATCAGGACATGAAAGAATCATAGTCAACCCAATAGAAAACTATGTGTTTAAGTAGTACTTGTTCATTCATCTGTCAAACATAGTAAATATTCATCAATCAGAAAATTGGAACATAAGAAATATGGTGTTCCATGTCTGTGCATTGATAGGATAATCCATTCATGTTTGCGATCCAATATAACCTTGTAGGAACTCCATTCATGTAAATGTCATGTATCCATATGTGATGTTTGAAAAGACACCCTTGTTTTGAAAAGTGACATTGTTTTGCATGTATCAAGAAACATTGTGTTCGCGAGGGAAACCATCCTAGAGAAACCTAGCAACCATAACCTACCATACTAGCAAAGATGCCCCTAGTGCAGAATGACTTATTCCTAAGAGATAAATGCAGACAAATCCCAAGTGAGGATAAGATAGTCATGTAGGAAAATGAAGTCAGAGTATGAGCATAGGTAAAATTATAAAGGCCTAGTATCAGTAGCGCATTGATAGATGGAGTGCAGAACACAAGTGACGCCTGATTGCCAGGTTTTCACCACTTGGCAAGATCATTTCTTTTCTTTTTTCTACCAAGATGCCTGTTTTACCAGGTGCTCATCAAGGCACTTTTCTCTTTTTAAATTTTTTTGCTATTTTTGCTTGTTTTGAATATTTTTGTAGTATCAAGGTGCATGTTTGCTAGGTTTTCACCAAGAATACCCTTTTTGTAGGATCTTTTTCCATTGTTTTTGGATTTCTTCAGGATCATTTTTCTGAATGTTTTTGGTATTTTGTAAAATTTTTTTGTTGTACAGGCTCTACTAGCCAAACATCAAGCGTAGAACCGCTTCAAATGTAGAGTGTTGATAGGATCTGGAAGAATGTCTCCCTCAGGTGTAGCCCATTAACAAGATCCAGTCCCAAAAGTGGCAGTGATAACATAAGGTCCCAGCCAGTTAGGTTCAAACTTTCCTTTTTGTTCTCTTTTAGGCTGGTTCTTAGGATTCTCTTTCAAGATGAGATCTCCCACTTCAAATTTGCGTGGCTTTACCTTTTTATTGTACCCTTTGGACATTCGTGCTTGGTACACCTTTAGATGGTCGAATGCCTGTTGTCTGCGCTCATCTAGGAGGTCTAGAGAATTCACCCTATCTATGCGGTACCACTCCTTAGTAACAAGTCCTTGTAAAGATATCCGCAAAGATGGGATTTCAACCTCAATAGGTAGTACTAATTCAGTGCCATAGACTAGAGCAAATGGCATGGCTCCAGTTGGTGTTCTTATGCTTTTTCTGTAGGCCCATAGTGCCGAATTTAGTTGTAGATGCCAGTCTCTGCTAGACTTGCTCACAGTTCGGTGTAGAATCTTGAGAATATTTTTGTTGGATGCCTCAGCCTGTCCATTACCTTGAGGATAATAGATTGAGGAGCAGTGTTGAGTAATATGGAACTGGTCACAAAGGTCATCAATGTCTTGATTTTTAAATTGGCCCCCATTATCTGTTACAATTGAAGAGGGTATCCCATATCTACAAATAATGTAGTTCAAAATGAACATAGCCACCTCCTTGCCAGTGGCTTTGATTAGCGGCATGAACTCGACCCACTTTTTGAAATACTCAGTGGCCATAATGATGAACTTGTGTCTATTTGAAGAGTTGGGATATATTTGTCCAACCAAGTCAAAGTCCCATTGCTGAAATGGCCAATGTGTTATGAAAGGTATAAGTTCTCTGGCAGGAGCATGGATGAGATTTCCATGTGTCTGGCATTTAAGACATGCTTTTGAAAACTGAATAGCATCTCTCTCCATGGTAGGCCAGTAATAGCCTACTATGAGAAGTTTCTTGGCTAATGAAAATTCATTCGAGTGTGATCCACATACACCTTTTTGGACTTCTTTTAATGCTAGATCAGACTCTAGAAATGTGTGTGTATATTTGTGCACCTGTTATCTGCAACACAACACTTCAATAAGTCATTCTGTTAGTGAAAAACAAGGGTTAATGAACATATAAACCATAACTTTGACTTATTTCTTTCTAAGTAGGACGAGTGTAGCATGTAACATAAAAACCCTCAGATTATGCTAAATACCAGTGACATAAACAACCTAGCATGAAAGATTTAGTTTAAAATAAGCTAAATGATGAGAAAACATACATTCTAGCTCTAAGAATAGAGATAATAACAATGCATAAGCATGAACTATGAAATGAAGTATGAGTTTAAGTCTATTCCAACAACATAACAATGCATTTATAATATGAAATGAAGGCTCTTTTGTGCTCCAAAATGCATACTATTTATAGAAGAATGAGAGAGAGAGAGAAAGGGGAGACAAGGTTCATTAATGAGTTGAGGGACTCATTAATGGCTAGTGTAAGAGCCATTAATGCCTTGAGCATTAATGAGGCATGGAGAAGACATGGGCTTAAGGCATCTTCATTAATGAGGCATTAATGAAAGCCTTAAAGAAGCATGTGAAGGGTGTAAGAGGGTGGCTTGAGAAGGTGGACTTGAGGTAGGAATCTTGAGATTCCTTGACTTTCTCAAGTGGGTGGAGTTGTTAATCATTCCCTAATGGAATGTGACAACATTAGGAGGTGGGTTAGGGTTAGAATGAGAATTAGGATTAGATTAGCAAGGGTGAATGGGTTGAGAAGGGTTAGAACCCAGGGTAGAAGTGGTTGAGATAGGTTAGGTTGGGGTTTAAGGGAATATTAATTAAATGAATTAAACTTATTTAAAATATAGGAATTAATTATTTAAACAATTAAATTGCTTTTTAATAATTAAGGGGACTATAGCCATTTTAATTAGATTAAATAGGCTAGGGGAATGGGTTATTTGCATGTGTGTAATTGATTTAGGGATTTATTTAATTCCTAGCAAATTAATCATTTTTAGCCATGTATTTGATTGATTTTGATTTTGGCTAAAAGTAAATAATTTAGTGATTTGATCACCTTAGGATATTAAATTGATTTCAAAAGAATTATGCCAAGCAGTGACAGGGTCGTTTGGACATAATCGAGGGTATGATCACACTTAGGAAAAATAGGGTCCATAGTTGGAACAGACCAAATTCAGGTGGTTACACCAGTATTTTGATTAATGATGAGATTTAAGATCTCTGGCCGACATAGTTGATTTTATTGGGATATGTAAAGTTAATTAAAGATTGATCCATGTTATTTAATGCATGGGTAACCACAATTAATGCATGGACTCAAGATTTAATTAAAGAATACTTTGGAGAAGTAAATGGTAATGTAATGATGGGATGATTTGTTGGATCTGACCTAACCTAAGATCTACGATCTTGATTAAGCGGAAAAGATTTATCTGACCTAGATGAAGAGGTATAAGATAACCTCAAGGGGTTATTCATGTAATGTTCTTGTGTGTATGCAAGAGGATTGCATAGTTAATTTACTTATTGGCATGACCTAGAAGAGAAGGCTGAATAGAGAAGCAGAGAGTTACATGAGTGATTGCTTGACAGATTTCCAAGTAGATCTGGAGTTTGGGATGAGAATGAAGGCCACTCAGTAAGTTAGCATTAGAGCTTATTTTGGATCTAGATTTGTAAAGTAAGTTGTATGTATCATATCACAACTGTTAATTAATTTCTAATCATTGTATTAGTTAAAATCCTTTAAAAAGGTTGACCTAATAGTCATTGTGTAAATCCTCTAAACAAGGTGACATTCAGGTGGAATGTTCTAAGTCCTCTAACAAGGCCACTCCTAACAGGATGATTAAATCCTTTAACCATGTCATATTTAGCAATGTGTTTTGTAACCTTTAATAGGGTTGGCTACTAACAGAGCTCACTTCAGAAGAGTGAAAACTTGGTAGCATGTTACTGGTGGTTTTTTCCAAATTGGGTTTCTACGTTAAATACTTGTGTCAACTTGTGTGAACTTTTATGGTTTGTTTTACTGTTAAGTTTCTCCAAGCTAATTACATCTGAACAGTAAACTGCATGGTTGTTGACATATGCTAATGCTGTCGAGTAGATCTGAGTTGTTTAAATTGCTACACAGTTTCAATTGGTATATCTAGACCTGAGGATAACTGATTCACCCCTCCCCTCTCAGTTATTATAAATTAATTCTAACAATTGGTATCAGAGCCTAGTTCTCTTAAAAACAGTTTGAAGGTACTTGGAGCGAAAAGATCAAGATGTATAAAAAGGAGGTTCTGAAGCTGAACAAAGATAACTTCCCTGCATGGCAGAGTTTGATGAAACTGCATCTGGCCGGTATTGGAGATGATGCTAAGCGCCTTATTGAAAATTCTTATGTAGCACGTACTACACCTCTCACTACTGCATAGTTAAGAGAAAAGAAAGAACATAATCAAGCAATGTTGGAGATTGCATCTTCCTTGAGCTATTCTGAATTTGATGATATAAAGAGCTACAGAAATGAAAAGTAGATGTGGGATACCCTGACAACCATCTATGGAGGAGACACAAATGTGCTAAGAGCCAAATCTGAAAGCTTAAGAGGTAAGTTTGATGAAATGAAAATGCAAGAAGGAGAAAATATAGTTGAGTACTGTGGTAGAATAAAAGAAGTTGTTAATGCTATTAGAGGAGAAAATGGAACAATTGATGAGAACACTATTATGAGCAAGGTAATGAGAAATCTTCTTCCTATATATGCTATTAGAGTCTCTGCAATGCAAGAATTGAGATGTACACCTAATAATAATCTGACTTTAGAAGGTCTGGTAGGCAGACTTACAACATTTGAGATGTCAAATTTTGATAACTACACTCCACAAGCTATTGATTCTACATTTAGATCCCAGCTAGTCCTTAACAAATCAAAGAAAGGAAAGAAATGTGTGATCAGTGACAATGACACTACAGATGATGATCTTGAAGAAATTGAAGAACTTATGACAAAAAGACTATCTAGAGGAAAAGGAAAATTCAGAGGTAAACTTCCTATCATTTGTTTTTCATGTAACAAAGTTGGTCATATTATTGCTAGATATTCTGATAAGAATGAGAAAGATGAAAGAAGGGACAACAAATACAAATACATAAAGGATGCCCGAGACTTCAGAAAGTATAAGGATTACAAAAAAAAAGGTAAGAAATATTGCTATATAGTTGAAGAAGCTTCTGACAATGATTCTGAAAATTCTGGTGACAATGATATAGAAGTTGTGTATGTTGCTATGAAAGATGATTCTGATGATGATGAGAAAACTGCACTAATTTCTTATAAGAGTAAAAGTGACCATTGGATTATTGATAGTGGTTGTTACCATCATATGACTGGTGACAAAGATAAATTTGAGACCTTAGATTAGTGCAAAGGTGGTTATGTTAAATTTGGTAATGATGCACCATGTCTTATCAAAGGGAAATGAACAATCAATTTTATTGACAAGATCAGATGTGACAATGTTTATTGGGTTGATGATCTTAACTATAATTTACTGAGTGTTTCATAGCTGAATACTTCTGGCTACATAATTGAGTTCCATCACAAGAAGGAAAAGATCTATGATGCTACTGGAGAACTGGTTGGACGTGGTGAGAAGACAAAAGGTAACTTGTTGTATCTGGGTTTAGCTGAAGAGACATGCTTATTTGCACAATAAAATGATGTTTGGTTATGGCATAAAAGGTTGTGTCATGTAAATTTTGATAACTTGGTAATCATAAGTAAACTAAAAAAGGTTAGAGGGTTGCCTAAGTTAAAGAAACCTGAAAATGCTATGTGTAAGCAATGTCAACTAGGAAAAATGACTAAGTATAGTTTCAAGAGTAAGACTCATACTTTAGAGGAAATTATGGAATTAGATCATACTGACCTCTATGGTCCCATTGGAGAGAAAAGTTACTATGGAGCTAGATATTTCATTCTATTTGTTGATGATTGTTCTAGGATGATGACTGTGATGTTTCTTAAGGAAAAATATGATGCATTCTAGTTATTTAAGTGGTACTTGGAAAATTTTGAAAAGGAGACAAGTAAAAGTTTGAAATGTTTGAGATTTGACAGAGGAGGTGAGTTTACTTCCAATGAGTTTAACAATTTTTGCAATGACTGAGGCATAAAAAGATAGATGTCCACACCCAGGACACCAACACAAAATGGCATTGTTGAATGCAGAAATAGATCTATCATGGACTGTACAAGAACACTAATGATGGAGAAAAATATTGCACATAAATATTGGAAAGAAGCTGTAAGTACTGCACTCTATACCCTGAATAAAGTACAAGTTAGGAAAGGTACTAATGCTACACCTTATGAACTTTGGTATGGATATGCACCTACTGTAAGATATTTCAATTTTTTTGGAAGAAAATGTTTTATACTAAAGGACAACAGAAATGGAAAAATTGATGCTAAAGGAGAGGAAGGTATATTCCTTGGATATTCAACTAAAAGCAAAGCATACAAGTGTTTGAATTCTAATACTAACAAAGTTGTGGAAAGTGCAAATGTTAGAATTGATGAATATGCAGAAAGAAATGAAGCTGAAAGTACACAAGAACCTGAAATGTACAAGTCATTTGTCTATCTAGATGAGGAAGATTCTAATGCATTACCTGGACTTGTGAGTGAGGCTAACGAGAAACAACTAGCACCTGCCGATTCACAGAGTGGAGTTGCCAAGAAATAGGAGATGAATGTCGAGCTATCTGATGGAGATGCTGAGTCATAGAATCAACCTACATTGAACAAGAACAATGAATCTAAAGAAAAACATGAACCTACTCTAGAAAAGTATGTGATGAGGCACCACAATCTTGATCAAATCATTGGATCGAAGCATTATGTAGTTATGAAATGAAGTAAGTTGAGAGATGGTACATGTCTGTTATGTGATTTTGAGCCTAAAACAATAAAAGATGCTTTAGAAAATGAAGATTGGGTACAAGCCATGAATGAAGAAATTGAACAAATTGAAAAAAAAACAAGACTTGGACACTTGTACCTAGGCCGAATGACAAAAATGTAATTGGTACTAAGTGGGTATTCAGAAATAAGCTAAATGAACATGGAGAAGTGAAAAGAAACAAAGCTAGACTGGTATGCAAGGGTTATGCACAAGAGGAAGGAATTAACTATGGTGAAACATTTTCCCCAGTTGCAAGATTGGAAGGAGTTGAAACTTTACTTGCATATGAAGCCTACAGGGGTTTTAAAGTTTATTAGATGGATGTGAAGTCTGCATTCCTCAATGGAATATTGGAAGAAGAAGTGTACATTGAACAAGTTGATGGTTTTGTTGACCCAAACAAGAGGAATATGGTTTGTAGATTGCACAAGGCACTTTATGGACTGAAGCAAGCACCAAGAGCATGGTATGAGAGATTGCACAATTATCTGATAAAGATTGGATTTGCAAGAACTAATGACAACAAAAACCTGTATTTGAAGATAGAGCAAAGTAAAGGTACTTTATTAGCTGAAATTTCTGTACATGACATTATATTTTGTGGACAAGATGTGTTATGCCAAACATTTTCAAAAGAGATGCAAACTAAATTTGAGATGTCTATGTTTGGTGAGATTAAATTTTTTGGTGGCTTACAAATATATCAAATGAATAATGGTATCTATATCACTCAATTTAAATATGTCAAGGAGATACTAAATTTTTTTGGAATGGAAGAGTCAAAACCAATGAGTACACCCATGGTTACTGGACAGAAGTTGACAAAGGATGATGATACTAAAGAAGTCAATCAAACCCTCTACAGATCAATGATTGGAAAGCTGCAATATGTTGTACATAGTAGACCTGATATTGCCCCGACTGTTGGAATTGTTGCTAGGTTTTTTGCTAATCCCAAGGAAACTCACATGATGGCAGTGAAAAGGATTCTGAGATATTTGAAAGGAACTGATGACTATGGCCTATATTACATAAAGAATGAGAAGTTGGAGCTTAGAGTTTACACTGACTCTGATTGGGCTGGTAATGTTGATGACAGGAAAAGCACCATAGGAGGAGCATTTCTTTTGGGAAAAAGATTGATTTCATGGAAAAGAAAGAAACAAAGCTGCACCTCACAATCTACAGCTGAAGCCGAGTATGTGGCAGCAACAGTCAATTGTTCTAATATTGTGTGGTTGAAGATACTATTGAAAGGTATGAAAGAAGAGATCACATAACCAGTTGTCATATATTGTGATAACATGAGCGCCATAAATATTTCTAAGAACCCTGTAATGCACTCTAAGATAAAGCATATAGCTATCAAGTATCATTACTTGAGGGAGCTAGTTCAGAAGAAGGAAGTGAGACTAGATTATGTGAACACTAAGGAACAGTTAGCAGACATATTTACAAAAGCACTACCCAAAGATGATCATGAGTATCTACGAGGTAAATTGGGGGTGATTCCCCTAACTAAAGCTAATTAAGTCCTGTATGGAACCGTTGCATCAAATGTTATATTCACAATATTTGACACATTGATGCACATGTAGCCACAAATTAGGAAACTGCCTAAAGCTGTGAAGTTGGACAAGAACAGAAAAAAAGATCAGTCATAAAAAAAGATGACAGGAACAACATGATACAAAGTTATGAACAAGAGAATCTACATGATAAAGATGTCAACATCTTTGGCATTGTTATCAAAGAGGGAGAAGTTTACTGAAAGAGGGAGGACTCACTACTTAGAGAAAAAGAGATTGATGAACAGAAACATAAAGACATCAGTGTGATCATAGACACAGAGGGAGAAAAGTTTTGCAAAATGGGAATCAGAATGAAGCTAAAGACATTAATGAAGATTTGTTCATATCAAGGAACACGGTGAATTTTTTGATTGTATGGTAACTATGCTCGTTAAATTATTGTTTTCAATGTTTAGTGTTTTCCATCAATGCCAAAGAGGGAGATTATTGGAAAGTTACAATGCAAGCAATGATTTTTTTGTCATTGATGTCAAACCTAAACTGGTGAGACTATTGCTATCTATTTGAGTACTATATCTATTGATTGATGAAGAATATTTAACAAGAAGACCAAGTGGAATGGTTGAGTTAAAGGCAAATAACAAGGGTACTTGATTAGTTGGCACATTGGCAAAACAATGTGTTGTTTATCTTTTGATGACAATTTTACTGGTTGGTTTGTGCCAAGCACCAGTATGTCGAGCAAAATTTCTAGTTACGACCGAGCACCAGTGAAATTACTGAGTAAGTTTAGTGTTGGCCAAGTGAGAACACAATGGTGGCTGAGCGCCAGTATTTTGATTAATGATGAGATTTAAGATCTCTAGCCGACATAGTTGATTTTATTGGGATATGTAAAGTTAATTAAAGATTGATCCATGTTATTTAATGCACGGGTAACCACAATTAATGTATGGATTCAAGATTTAATTAAAGAATAATTTGGAGAAGTAAATGGTAATACAATGATGGGATGATATGTTGGATCTGACCTAACCTAAGATCTATGATCTTGATTAAGTGGCAAATATTTATCTGACCTAGATGAAGAGGTATAAGATAACCTCAAGGGGTTATTCATGTAATGTGCTTATGTGTATGCAAGAGGATTACATAGTTAATTTACTGATTGGCATGACCTAGCAGACAAGGATGAACAGAGAAGCAGAGAATTGCATGAGTGATTGCTTGACAGATTTCCAAGCAGATCTGGAGTTTGAGATGAGAATGGAGGCCACTTAGTAAGTTAGCATTAGAGCTGAAATTGGATTTGGATTTGCAAAGTAAGTTGTATGTATCAGATCACAACTGCTGATTACTTTCTAACCATTGTATCAGTTAAAATCCTTTAAAAAGGTTGACCTAACAGTCATTGTGTAAATCCTCTAAACAAGGTGACATTCAGGTGGAATGTTCTACGTCCTCTAACAAGGCCACTCCTGACAGGGTGATTAAATCCTTTAACCAGGTCACATTTAGCAATGTGTTTTTTAACCTTTAACAGGGTTGGCTCCTAACAAAGCTCACTTCAGAAGAGTGAAAACTTGGTAGCATGTTACTAGTGGTTTTTCCCAAATTGGGTTTCCACATTAAATACTTGTGTCACCTTGTGTGAATGTTTATGGTTTGCTTTACTGTTAAGTTTTTGAAAGCTAATTATATCTGAACAGTAAACTGCATGTTTAAGTTGTTGACATATGCTACTACTGCCGAGTAGATCTGAGTTGTTTGAATTGCTCCAAAGTTTCAATTGGTACATCTAGACCTGAGGATAACTGTTTCACCCCTCCCCTCTCTGTTATTCTAAATTCATTCTAACAGTTGCTACTTCTTTACCACCTTCTCAACCCTATCTTTCTCCTCCACCCCGTCTTCCTAGTATGGAGTATGATATGATAAACCAATTGCGCAATACCCCTGCTAAGATTTCTTCATGGGAGCTTCTTCAAACTTCACCTACCTACCATGAAGCCTTAAAACAATCTCTATCAACTCTTTCCACTCCACCTCCTAACCAAGAGAACATAAATGCCATCTTACAATGCATGCATGCTACCCCGGGTCCTCCTGACATTGTTTTTACTCAAAAGGATTTACCTTCTAAAGAAGTTCAAAATCAATATGATGTCCTTATGGTTTCTGTTACTATCAATAAGAGTATCATTCGTAGGACCTTAATTTATAATGGATCTGGGCTTAATATTTGTAGCATGGACATGCTCAAAGCAATTCAATTCAATCTTTCAACTATTCAACCTGATAATAATCCTATATGTGGCTTTGATAACATTGATAAAAACACTTTGGGCATCATTAGCTTACCTATCAAAGTAGGTCCTGTCATCTTGAATACTCTTTTTCATGTTATTCCTTGACCTCTTAACTATAACTTACTTTTGGGTAGACCTTGGCTGCATGAGATGCATGTTGTTCCTTCCACCCTTCACCATAAAGTCAAGTTTATTCACAACAACATGGTGTATACACTTCATGCGGATGATGCGCCAAATCCTTGTTTGAATATTCAAACCCACAATAATCCTATTCCTAATAGTAATCCTTCTTCTTCTAATGCTCTTCCTGGAGATGATTGGGGAACCTTCGATTTTAATCCTACCTTTATTGGAGAGTATAAGGTTTCTTATCTTGATTTTATGAAGCCACAAATAGAGTTTGAACAATGAGATTTTGCTTCTACTTCTAATGCCCTTCATAATAACTTTGTCTCTACTTCTACCCACTATGAATCTTTTAAACCTACTAATAATGACATAGTGACTACTGAAGTTCCATTGAATCCTTCTAATATGGCTTCTCGTTATGGTCCTGGTTATCATTTACTAGTTAAACAAGGATTCCATGGTTGAGGATGTGGTAAGCATAAACAAGGAATTCAAATGACCTTACATAATGGGGGGCATGAACATTCTTATGGATTGGGATTTAATCCTCAACAACATATCAATTTTACCAACATCTCAAATAACACTTCAAAACATGATGACCCTATGAAGGAATTTGACCAAGAAGTTCTTT